>OX246739.1:35561517-35689734 GCA_945910005.1 Isoperla grammatica
GTCCAGATAGACCACGGGTGGGATCACTAACGTAATACATACAATACAAACTATCATTTAAATCTAAACGTGTATTTAAATTGTGCAACTTTCTAAAGAAGAATAAACCTGCTTGAAAAAAAAAAACTACCCATTGAGATCACAACTGAGTACTTTCGTTCAAAGTGAAATGATGCGACTATGTTCTCTTAAAGTTTAGCCAATGTTACTAACTATAGTCTCAACTTACACAATAGCTGAGTCCAATACTACAACTTTATTTTATACTTCTCTATGTCCTACCGTCTACTTGAACCAGGTCCATATAGAGATCATTTACTACTTTATACTGGTTAACTGGAAATTCCTAACACAGTAGGTGTGACTAATGAGGCGTGACCACTAAACTAAGAGGAAGCCCGTATTTACGAATGTGTGAAAGAACGACAAGAATATCGTTGAAACACCATGCGTGAAATATATCATGAAACGAGCATAACGAAACGACAATTTTTCACAAGGTTACTAAATGATTTGAGTTCTTTACTCAATGGGATGTTTGTGTCACTTTTCTTCTACGCGCGTATAAATCTACACTGCCATTCGTTCGGTGTTTTGAAGATATTACTGCATCACCCCCTCTCTGCGCCGCCCCTATCCCCCCCCCCTATCCCCCTCCCCCTACAAACCACAATCATATACCGCACATGTCGACACGTAGGGGAAACATATGAAAATTAAAGTTTGATCGTATGCCCAATAAATATGTTGCCCCGTATGTCGAATCTGAGCCACATATGTGTTGAGGGGGGGGGGGTGGAGGGAGAAGGTGCGTGTAAGTGGGGGAGGGGGGGGTCCGATATCAGTGCGTAACGTGCAGCATTCATCAAATGTGATGGCCAGTAAACAGGTAGTACACAACTCTTGGACACCCTTATGTTTTATTACAAGGTCGTATAGCGCTGCCGTAGAACTATCACACATAGCGGGGTTGTCATAAGGGGAATCCAGACAGGGGTTTTAGGGGGGGACCGAAAGAGTTTGTCGAATTGTAAGAAGTTTTCTATAATCTATACATTAGTTAAATATTTAATTTATAATGCTAGATGGTATTTAAATATGAAATATGTTATTTAGTTTAGCTCACATCAAATGTTTGTAGGATATACAGTAGGTGAAATACTAGTGCGTTGTAGCTTGAAGACGTTGAATTTCAGAGGCGAGACTGGTAACTCGCTATTATCTTCGAAATATTATGCTTGCTAAAAGTGACAGTTCCATCATATGGCTCCATGTTTATCTGTGTGTATAAGATGTCTCTTGTTTTCGGGACCAACAAGAGCTAGACGACCTCAATCGAATATCATCCTACGACGCTGAGTTAGGGGACGCATGGCTTTCAATAGGCAGCTCAGCGGTAACACGGGCACATGTTCGATGCCGGTCACCAGCAATCCTGATTGAAGGGTTTTGGTTTTCCTCAAACACAAGCTTCACGAATCCTACTAACAGCCCTTGGACATTTCTTTCCAGCAATGTTTAGGACCTTTATACCTAGTTAATTGGTGTGCACCCTATACCAGGAATTCCTACGAAAAATCGTTATTATTCTATACTTTCGCAATTAGCGTACCTACATTTATGTTGTTATCAATACAATAATTTCCATTATTTTAATAAAATTAAATGCAAATAGGGTAGCAAATAAAATTAATACATTTTTTGTATTAGTTATCGACGTTACAAGAATTGATTTCGAGAGAGGGTTGGCGTTTGGAGGGGGGGGGGGGGGGGGGGGACACATTAAACAATTTATTGTGTGCTTCGTTGCTATATACGGCTCCGAAGTCCCGTTTATATAATATGATCAAACCCAATGTTATATTCATAGATGTAAGTCAATTTATAAAGTTATAGTAGACAACGCATAGAGTGCACATACAGCCATTACCGAATCTAGGCGTACTCATGTAGCGGACAAAATCACACCCGCGAAACTATCTCAATGTTTCCTCTTCACTCGAGTTGTAACGAGTGCGAACGACTTATATCGATATTCTCCGAGTCGAGACGAGATTGTTCTTTGCGCCGCGTACAAGTTAATTGGTCGACAGCCCCCCCCCCCCCCCCCCCCCTGCGTCACGCGCTAATAATATTGAGTTAGAGCTCCGTACTTGTGTCTAGTGGGGCGAGATTCTATTGGAAGAAAAGCAAACAACATAAGTTCCACGTTCAAGATACAAATTGAATTAATCCTCAAAGAAGGTTGGAAGATGACGCGAAGATCGTTGGGGGCTCTCAGAAGAAACCACTTTCACTGCGAACACAAGATATAGGCCTATACACACTTGCCCGGGGGCCCCAGGGATTTGCCTGATAGGGCACTCAGCGATAAATGGCAAATGTGTTCAACATGATAGAAAATGTAACGTAAACAAATGTTAATCAAATGAATACATACCTTTGATTTTAACGACTTTTCATAAATACAACTCCGATCCGATTAACGGGCCTAGAACTGTAGTCAATGTTATTAGTTGGAAATGTGTGGGACACTGCATGTAGTGGTGCTTTTCCAACCCTCTTCAGGCCACATAAGTTATGTTTCGCAAAAAAATTAGGCAAATGGGCAACAATAAAGTAGCAGACAAACTATTAAGTAGAAGGTTTTGTACGATTTAACTATAAAGGGAATTTTCGAGGCACTTGCTCAGACCACCATGACGTTCGCATTTTCATCCATTTAAAACATCTCAATTCCTAAAAATTACCTTGTACTGCAACACCTGCTACATTACACACATTGCAGCTGGTGAACTCACACTGAATGATGCGAGGAAATTCAGCCAGGAACAAACAAGTAGAATATAATCTTCCGTTTTAGATTTGCGAACATCGATTCGAAGGGTTCGTGAAGTACAGCAATGTCGTCAAATCTAACAGCGGCTATAAAAATATCCCTCTCAATGTAGCCCCATCGAGATGCCATCTTGGACCGAGAGCGCCCGATTCGGGTCACTCTGGGGGGGGGGGGTGGGGGGGGGGGGGGGGCTACCCCCCCCCCCGGTAGCCTAATACCTGTCGAGGTTATTCAGCCAGGGGAGAGGCTAATCTGCAAATAACCTTTAGTTTGACGTTAACAGATATTAAGAACTTCCAGTTTATCTTAAAGAAGAACATTCTAGATAACAAAAGACTTGGTTATTTTCCTCTGTATTCATTGCGTAGATATTGAAGTCCTTCTGTTGTTGCTTCCTTTTTAGCTGTAGAATAGGTGGTTTTCGTATGCAAAATAAATAAATACTAGCCTACAGAATGCCAAATGTGATCACAGAAGCAAGTTATACTATAGATTAATGAGATAAAAAGGGCTGCCAACTAACTGCAAAGGATATAATATCATTCCGTTTTTACCAATCGTTCGGAATATGAAAAGTGTTAAATCATTATTATTCTCCACAAATTTTCACGTATCCATCTGTACTGCTTTGTTTAGACTTGCACCTTAGATGCAAAAGTGTAAAAAGATTATACTACCTTTCATTTGAATCAATGTTGTGGCGAACTGTTACTTTCGATGTAAAATACTAGACGAACTTTGTAATGCCAGCTGGAATCGAATTTTAGAACTCACGATAAAAGAAAGCACTACAAGTCATATCTAATTAATTTTGTTTCTACTGTGAAATATAAAATATAAATTAAATAGAATATTATGTAATAATAAAAATGAAGTTGTCTTTACTTCCTCAGGCCTACAGAGTATTTGTAACTTAATGAGACGGTAATAAATGTACATAATAAGTTGTCAAGAGTCGACATCAAACGACCAGCACGTGACTGTCTTACTATAAGTGCGTTCTCTATCTCTTTATCTCCTGTCTCTCTTTCTCGCTCACAAATTGAGTAGTACAACTCCCTATTTCTTTTAGCCGTTCAGCCAACCTAACAGCTGTATAGTTTTTATAAGAACGAACTCTCCACTTCTTTTATTGGTATAACTTGTTTTGAAGCTATTGAGGCAAACTTCAAGGTTTTCTAAAATGTTTTGGGTTGTTGAAGATGGAGTGCTATTGTAAACGGCAAATTGTAGAAGAAAATGGGATCTATATGTACAAGGAATAGAACTACACATCTGTTAATGAATGTGGCATATTAACATAAGTTAATATTGCAATAAATAATGAAAAGTTTCTGGTATAGATGTAACTTTCTCATAGAATAATTACCCATTTACGAAACCATTTATGCATTTCGATGTAATAGTTTGGCCGTGTACAAATCCAATGAGTTGCCCATTAAATTGAAAACCTCTTCTGATCTTGATCTTGATTGTTCTGCTTCTCAAACTGCTTCATTACACGGTGACTCTTGAGCTGACCAAGCCAGGGCTGCCACTTCAACTCGAGTTCAAGAACCACAACTCCTCGTTATGATTACGAATATCAGAAATCTGAGAATGTGAGTCCTTGAAACCAGACAAGGGTTGTTCAATAAACAATCATACCAGATTAGACTAAATTTTCCATGTGACTAACCTTAAATTCGATAGAACGAGATAACCCACTGCGTTTTCATTTCTTATATTGAAACGAAAAGAAAAGTTACTTTTCTATGTTGAGTTTACATAAAAACATCTGCTGGTAAGTGTGTTTGAAAACTATCTGTGGTATATCTTTATAAGAATCACAAATATTGTATTACTAAATATATTGAAAAATGGTTTCCAAACACATAGAAGCTGTGATAAGTAAATACACTTTGAAATGCACAAGGTGTTGTGTAAGCACATCTTTCTTCCTACTTCAAACCAATATTGTACCCAAATTCATGTATCTGTATTAATTATTTCATACCCACAAAATTAAAGGGTATCTTTCTTGGGGGTTGCCATTTAGTACAGTAGATACGGATCTGTGGTCGGCATGAGAATAGCTATGTATTAGTATTGGAACCACCTCCGTACATCAACTCCCTGTGTAATGTTTGTATCTCAAGCCTCACCTCACAACGTATTAACACACGCCGACCATCGGAAGTCTCGGAGTCTTGTACGACTTCGACGTGAAGCGCCAACATCTCATCGACTGTGGTATTAATATCCTGTCGGGAAGTTTGCGATATCTTCCGGGTGTATATTAGCGCTCCAAGCCATCACTATTGTGAATTGTCCATGTACACGTTCCGCTGAGCAAAGTTATTAGCTCTGAAGGTGTAGAGCGCGCTTGCTCTTGGCATGCAAGTGCGTGCGAAACTTAATATGGGCCATTAATTGAATTTGGCTTTTAAGAGCTTTTGTTTTACAACTCACATAGATATGTTTCATCAGTCACACGTTAAGTACATTTTGTTAGAACGACTCAGCTCAGTACGAGATTACCGTTTCTTCTCTGTGAAACTACTTTTACGTGACTATTATACAAAACGTACATTTCTGCCGAAAAAGAAGGTTTAACACTGTCATAGTTATGATTCAAATCGTGCATGGTAAATTGTTTTTATTTATTAAATATTCCTATTCATATTTACAATACTGAATAGGCCTAATATTTCTGTAACAAATAAAAGAGGAAAAGGACATTTATCTCTTGAAAGACATTTTAAAGTGTGACTTCTTCTCTTGCAAACATGGTGTTCGAAATATTTGATAAATGAAAAATACAAGAATTCCAGCTAAATATAGAGCGATGCGTTTTTTCTCAAGTGACGTCACTGCCTGCGACTCTACCCAGCCGGCTATGCTTCGCCATTGCATTCGCGTTCACTTACTCTCTAGTGACGTCACTGCTGTCGCACTAGTGCATTATCAAACTACAACTAAGGAGCCAGATGTTCGACCAAGAATCAAGTTCAGCTATGACTTGCGGTGCGACCAACAAGAGATGGTCCCTATCAAATCACCATAATTACCAAAAACAATGTTCTGCTTCTCAGTCTGTGTCTGTGCGAGGTCCTTCACTGTAGTCGATAGCCCCCCCCCCCCCCCTCCCCCCCCCTTCCAGGATGCTGGTTCTGCCCGAACCACGATAATCACGTACTATTATTTAATCATGCAAACGACACACGTTCAACAACACACGCAAGAAATGGATTTCTATGATATTTGCATATTCAATCCCTCCTAATGGAAAATATCAAACGGGTTCTGCCGGTGTAATATATATTGGGGACTTCCTGTAAGTACGCTTGCTACTAAGTCTAGACGTTAAACACTGCGTTGCGTTGTTCTTTATCGCTTTGAGCTACTTTATGACCTTCCACTAACCTTAACCCCGTCCTGGACCCCTGTGGGACTTACGGACCTCTAATGTTAACCTTCCTATGGCTCTCAATTAGGTAATCAGTATGGTAAGTTGAGTGCATGCGTGGTTACATTACAGACACTGGGGAGATTAAGTGAACCTTCTTCGAGAACCACACTTTATGTGTACGAGGCAATAATTATTAAAAGCATGTCTTGACATCCCCGTCTAGAACTATTATTCAAATTTACATATTCTTGCACACGGTATAATATGAATATCTGGCACCTGGACACACTTTTATTTACCCAACAAGGGTGAGGATGAAGACTTTGCGACGAGGGTGAAGAATGTAATATCATCGGGTAGAATTTGATCTATCGGTAAACAACATAGAAGACATGAACAGTATGACGGTATGACAATCATTCATAATCTCGAAATGTAGGTTGTTACTTTGGAATAACTTTTCACTTTGGAGTGTCAGTAAATAGATTCCAAAACAACCACCATATAAATATTGTAATATTATTAGAAATTTTATAATACTCTATTTAATTCTTCGGCAACAATCAATCTCAGTTTAAGCCTTATGTTTAATATTGTGTTTTTGAGACACTTTTACGAACTGTTTGCGAGGTCGCAATATTGGGTGTATTTCAGGGTGATGTTAGCGGGGGGGTTAAACCCGACTGGGACTCACAAGCGCATTTCTAAGGCGAATCGTAAATATCAGTTCAGAATGGAGAGAATGGGAGAAGTTTGAGAATAAGGAACCGAGTCCCATGCCTTACGTCATTCATCCTCGATGTTCTCATTATATCGGTCCAAGTGTGGCCGAATAGTAGGAAAACTTGTGAAACGGACAAAAAGAGTGAATGGCGTCTATGTGTGTTTTGGAGTGATGATAGGGATTTAAAGATGGTCTTGTAGAACTTTAGTTGTGAAGTATGAGTACAGTTTTCCAATTTGCCTTTTGACAACTTCGTTCTCCTTCTAGTTCTAGAATTTAGGGATACCGGTAGTGATATAATGGGCTGTTTGTCTGCACTTGTTGAGAAGGCTGTAAAGTAGGTCACAACAAGTTGCTCCATGGTTATCAGTGCAGCAAGTTGATTGTGGGCTGTTGATAATACTCTTGCAGGCATTTAATACATTTTATGGCACACGTATAGATCTTCATGGCAGGTAAATGGGTCGAAAAACCCGGAAAGTGAGGAAGAAAATAATTGTTTTTATAAGCAAATTTTAATGCATTTTCGAGGTTATAACATAGTAAACTTCATTTTTCAACATCAAGCACTTTTGTCCTTTCTTTTTACGTAAATGTTAATAACCTGTTCCGATACTTTGAATTAAATGAATCAACTTCTGTGTTTCAATCAAGAGTGTAAAGGGTTTTACATTAGTATCAAGAGCATTCCACGTCGTAGATATAAAATGTAGTGTATGTAGTGTATATATAGGCAGTGTAATAACAGTACATGTAGGCGTGAATTGTTTCCAAAAATACCCGTTTTGTGCTCCCTCCCCCCATAAATCTATCAATACATAACTAAATGGATTAAAACAATGCACATCAAGTCTAAGTAACTTATATTGAGTGTAACAACCTGCACTGATTACCTTGTAAATATACCGTGATTGAAAACAAAAGGATTGTAATATATTTAAATGTAACACAATAATTGACATTCACGTATACAAAAGTGTTGCCACTTGAGCGTTTGCGACCAGTGTTGAACTACAAAGCGCTTGTAGTGCGTCCAAGTACGAACATCTCACAATTGTTTGTAAAAAAGAAAAAACTACTTATCTCCTGGGCAGCATTTTTCTTGCCTCAATGAGAACTGATTATACCCCTCACGCAGGTTGAAACAACACTTGGTCTACCATTGTTTTGACAACTTTGCATAATCTTCAGCGGGGATACCTCACAGCACAGCACAGCAACACAGGGGCTTGAAAAACCCACCACGCGACAAAAGAAAGGTGGAAAAAAGAAAAAGCGGTCGTGTTTGTGGAAAGAATCGTCATTAAAACAGTTGTTCTGTGGGAACGCAAAGAAAAGCTCAACTCTCCGCTTATTAGAAACCTTGCGAGCGGGGTGTTAGCGTCCTAATGGTAAACAGTACCTCTAAGCTGGTCGCCACCAACGTACTACGTTATATAATAAATGTAGTCATTTAAAATTTTAATGATGCCAAAAGGAAGTTAGCATTGTGTTCGGCTTAGTGTGTAAGGTTCGGGCTTGTACTTTTTGGTAAGCTTTCCAAATCTGAAAAAGTACCCCAACCCTTGACGAACTACGTGAATGATTCATGTGGGCCTTGCTTTGTGATTGTAAAGGCAAATATAAAAAATAAATCACGGGTCTGTTCCGGGATATTTGCAACTCACCAGCTCTGAGCATAGGTCTCGTGCATAATATTCATTAACATCCACTTGTTAATAATGTTGCGCGAGCAGGTATCATTGAACTATTATTACTTATTCAGGTTTTTATGCCATGTGTTGAAGTAAGTTAAGTAACTTACTACGGTTTTATCCTTGAAGGAATAACTTCAGCAAGACGTGACATAAAAGCCAAATATGTAGAATGCGAATGTATGTGAATAGCACGGAACGTTTTGAGATAATATGTTTACAAGAGCATAAGTTCACAAAACATTGAATTCCGGGATTAAATTCTATTCAAATAATTTAACTGAAGAAACTGTATAAAAATGTAGGAAGCATAGTTGAGCCGTTTCTAACATTATATTATTAAATGAATTTTACATTATTGCGCGTACTTAAACAAAAACACACCATGATTAATCACCAAATGTGTATTCGTTTTGTTTCCCACATTACTAACTCTTTCGAGCAGCACAATACAGCTTTTCAGTCTGATAAATTTGCCGCTCCTAACGCAACTAACATCCTGAAACTGTTTGAAATGCGTCTTCTCTACGTTGTTAAATTAACTATCCATGTTAAATGGGTCTTCCTTACCTCAAGCTATCAATTAATCTGATTATCATTAAGTTTCACAGGGAAGTTTGTCTCTGTAATCACTAACTGAATCAACTGCAGAGGTTGTTCTATATAACTCGGTGAGACTACTGCAAGTGTTCAGTGGTGAATCACGAGCAGAGTAATTATATGACTATTATCATGCAAGTTAGTTGGGAAACAGTAACTATAATGGTCAGAATTATAAATGTATCTATACGATCATAAATGTGTTCTATCTCTTTGTTTTTGGCAGACACAGATGAGGCTTCCTTAATTTAGGACGACGTGGACTTGTTTTAACAGTGTGAAGATGAATGATATAGAATTTAGTGCTCAGAAACCCTACGACATTTCTTCTAAACCTTGCCAGTCACCGTAAAAAAGCGTCCCAAGTAAAGTTGTTGTGTATCTAAGCAGGCATTTCTATCAAATGCATTTCTATGTAGACCAAGATTAGTCTCACAATGTTTGCTCATTGAGTATCTGAAGACTTGACAGACTATCTAGTAATAATATGTTTGAAAGTTTGCATTTATGAATCTACAGTCTTTCTTGAAGAAGAGCTAATTATATTTCTTTTACATATTTACCTATCATATCCATACTTATTTTTAAGTCCGTTGAGAGATAAGAGCACACACATCAGTGCAACGCAGTATGCTAGTGACGAACGAATTTCTGTAACCATTGTACAAATTGATCTTAAATAAACAAAGTCGCACACAATATTGAGGAATCGCAAATATTTATAAGTTATAGCTTTGAGACAAGATCAGGTTATAATTAAATAGATAATCTGCAATATTTTATAGAATCTCTCTCTCTCTCTCTCGCCTTACATTCGATTACAACACTAAAAATCATTGCCGTAACATCTACGAACTTTTATCGTTTGGATATATAAGCGTCTATTAAGTTGCGTGGGAGTTACAGACTGACATACAGATTTGGATAAAAGAAAGAGACGAACGAACAACCATGTTAATAAATTATTTATGCCCGTGTGGTAGGTTTAGTCGATAAGCGTTGGTCTGATAAAACATAATATCTGCGTTCTAAGTTCAACTCCTACTTACTTCAGAAATAGTGTCCAAAAAGTGGGAATCACACCATAACTTCATCCAAGTTATTTACTCTTGACTGTGGTGTTTTGTTGATAGATATTGAAGTAATTACTGTATTGATTACTTTATTTCAGAAGTTGGGATCTTTAAGAACCTCATGAAGATGTTTTTAAAACTATAGCCCCACATACAACCATAAACACCCCACACAACAACCCCACATAAACATGCTTTGAAAACTGCGGCAATCTGTTTGTGACAGCGACCGCAGCGCTTTTGCCTCAACTGACGGACGCGTCAACTATCGCAACGTGTTTGACAATTGGCACGTAGAATATTTGAACAGTATTTAGAAGTCGGTATATACGCTTAATTGATTGGTGCTCACTGCTCAACATCCAGTGATCGATAGAGAGATACGCAGCTTCAACATGGGCGTCTACTGGGGGCTGGATTTGATCAGAAAAGTATCGTAAATCTAATGGATTTCATCCCCATGGGTAATGGTCTGAAAAGTGCCACGCAGCCCGTCTTGTAAGGGATACACTGGAATATTGACAGAATCTGTAAGGGTTAGGTTTGTCACGTTTCAAAGGGAACGTAATCGTCCCACTTTGAAGGCGACAGAAAGTAGTTCCCTCTAAAAGCAAACACCTTCCTGATTTGTGAAGTCACAAGGACGCAGGTCGTGTAACGATATCACGCCTAAAAACCCTTTGTCTAACATGGAGAAGTGGAAGCAAACTTTTATTACCATTAATAACTTAATTTCCTCTAGTTCGTGCTCAAAGGTTGTTTTAACTTTTCATCTACAACGCTCGTAAAAGCTCTTTAAAAAGGAAGCACCCTAAGTAAGAAGCGTTGATAACGAAATGCAACCATAGGGTTTTGTGACAAAGTATCGAACGTTCAACCAATACAAAACCAAAATCAAAACACACTAATAAAGCAAGCCAAACGACTATATATGGTATAGTTCGCAAACGTGTTGTAGTAAGATGCTTTTTCTAATTTTGGGCTATACTAGGAAATAGTTCGCAGTAACATACGATTCCCGGTTCGTCTGGGAGCGTCTCGTGTAGGGCTTATTGGTCTGCTGATTAAAGGTATATATACCATTATAGGTCCCAAGCGTTTGGCTGCAGAGCTAACCGCGGTCGCTTTGGTGTGGCCGTAGTGCAGGCTGGTTACCATGAGGGTAGTTGGTGGCTACTCCAAGCGCCTCCAAGTAACCCGCGAGGTTTTCCGTAACATACATCCTTATGGCGCCGGGCGCACTGCACCCACAGTCTAACGCAAACCTTCCTCTACCTGCCTAGCGAGAGCACCAGTCGTGAAATCTACCCATCACGCTTCGTCCATGGAGGAGACTCCACTAATCACGACCGTTACAAGCAGACAGCGACATGGAACACGACAGAAGAATTGAGAAATAATTCGAAAATCCTCGAAACATTTAAGACTGAAATTGTCAAGGTAGTTGGGATTGATAGTAACTTAAATTTTGTGTATATGGTCGCTAACATTCTTTCAAATTGATATTCACGAACAAAGTACGAATAAGATGGTTCTTGAGAAAATGTAAACATTGTTATTTTGAATTAAATAATGTATAGGCCTAACAATAACTTATATCATTTTGAATTAAGAAACTAGGTTATTCTACCAGGCAGTGCAGGTGGAGCGTATCTACCACCACCAACCCAGCTGCCCAATATCCACCTGCAGTGCGGCCTCGGGTCCTTCAAAAAGTGATCCTATTGGCATCTAGATTACACAGGGCATTGTGTTGAAGCGTTTTTCTGAAACCGACTGAAATAAGTAGAGCCTAGATCATTGCCAGATAGGGATAGCAAGAAACGTTTAAACGTTTGTTCTTTAACACCTGAGAACGTAAGTAACCCCTTTGGAAAGAAATAGCGTGTGTACCTTATCAGAGCTTACATCGAACAATCGCTTTCACGGGAGTTTTATGCTAAAGTCAAATGGAGTCACACCATAATTTGCCTTTGTGGCCTATTTTTAGGCAGGTACGGTGATGTGGCCGTGTTAAATGCATTCAAATGTGTTGTTATGAAAATCATTTGGATGAAGTTCTCAGACCACGTGCTCTGACGTTTCACGGCCCGCTCGTTTTTTTTTTTTTTTTTTTTTTTTTTTTAACTGAATAGAGAGGAGAAAATATTTGACACGATAATGCTTTGTGTGTTGGAAATGCGGCAGTCGTTCGGCAGCTATGACATACACTCGTCCATCTAATATTAACAATATTCTTTTAGGTAAATTGTATCTTATTTGTCGCTTGAATTTTACGAAGAATTATATTAAATGTATTATATTCATCACTGTACTGTACTGTACTGTGATACTACGTGCTGCACTGTGCTGAACTGTGCTGTACAGTACTGTACTGTGATGTACTGTGCTGTGCACTGTGTACTGTGTAGGACATTCGTGGAGCACCGATAGATAATTAGAATAGTTAGTTTATTAGACCTGTGTGGTCTTCATATTCCAACCACAGAAAGAGAAGTAATTGGAGGAGAAGCTCATCGAGAGACAACAGAGCAACTCACATTTCGTCCCACCTGAGTTCGTCGCTCCCATAATGTCGTGGTTTCTAATCAGTTTTTAATTTTGTTTTCAACTTAAATTTATGAACTTGTCTGTAGTGTAAATATTCATTTTTGTATTAAGGTATAATTTTAAACTATAGTATGTTCCACTGCAACTCGAGTGTGGGTTCGTTATGTCACTGGTATCACAAGTAGCTGCTCAAGATTTATTGTTGAATTCAATGAGTGTGTAGGGTTTATGCACCGATGCAAACACAGCAATCCACACAATTGTTGATATGAACTAATTTCGTCTCATTTCAAACGTTAATTACTTGATGAGTGATTCGTTCAAGCAATTCCATATTATTATTATTGTAATTAAATACTTTTTTGTGCATGTTAGCAATTAAGTATATATCAATTACTATTTGACTATAGATTCTAAGTTAACATTTAAAAAAAAATTATGAGTACCCTATTCACAAGAGAAATCTGTTATCACACAATCAAAAATATACACTTATTCTATAGATGCAACTAGAATGTAGTTTAACTTGTTACTTAGATGGAGGTTGTAAACTAAGGTATTTGATGAGTATATGTTTAAAGCCAGAAACAACCTTTTGTTGTTTATCACAATTCAATTGTCTAAATATGGGTATTGTGTAGTTGTTTTAAATCGTGTTTGAGTCAGTTATCTCCCCCTAGAGAAACTCATGAACACAACACATACTGAACAAGTAGCACCGCTGAAAGACAAGACAAAAGTGTAAAGCTAACAAGGGAAGCTGACCATCGCAGGGCGCTGTAATAGTCAAGTCCCAGGGCGACTTCGTTGATGGATGGGTGGTGGGCAAAGGGCAGACAATTAATTCTGTCTAAACGAGACAGTACCTAGCACGTGAGACGTGACTACTTTAGACGTAGTGGTCAAAGGGAAACAACCCCTCTTTTAAGGAATTTAAAAATCTACAGAGTGATAAACGTGGTTGTGTTGGAACAGCGCATGCCACACGAAGTAAGTTCTATGGGCTTGGAATAACCAATATCCCGGCTCTAAGTTTGACCACGGACGGAAATATCTGAACGTTAAATGAGCTAAAACCCCAAACGGTGATCACATCCCTTCCGTGCCCCCCCCCCCCCCCCCCCCCCCAGCAACCGTCTCAATCAGCGTGGAGAAGCCCGGCAATACAATATCGCCGCAAATAAACCTCCCAAGCCACAGCTTAAGCTCGTCTGCTGTTCTGTGCAGTAAAACTCGTGACGACGAACAAAGATGGTTTTGTGACTTGTCTATAATATACTATTTGTGCAAGGATGGTAATCGAGAGAATAACTTGGTTTGTGATATCTCAATATGAAAAGAAGCCACGTGAAATCCATCTCCAACATTAAGTGTAGTTCATCGGTGACTGCGACCCCATTTTGTCAGTTTTAAATAAATAGTATTCCCGCAATGCATTTACAAATGGACCACGAGGTATAAGAAATAAGAAATGTAGATAATAGTTAGTCGACGCATCAGCTAATCTATTCCATAGGTTATTGGCTCCGTGAAATGAACCAATATCCTAACAGATTCATTGTAATGTATTATTGTGTAATGTATTGGATAAAGTCCATTGTTAAACTAAGAATTGAAAAACCGGACTAAAATCAATGTTAACTAAATGAAAATACAACCAATAATATTACATTTGCAAGCTTTTCATAAACAGGCCATTAAAAAAATTACTATTTTGAAACGTTTGCACTAAAGTTGCCAGAATTTAAAATTAATCTATATTTTTATATATAATTGATTTGATGATTACCTATTATTTCAATGTCCATAACTTCATCCCAACCGATCGCAGTAGTGAACGCTCTTTTACATTTATCACGCACCAAAACACATGGGGGTAAACAATATTTTATTGGTTCTTTTGCTGTGCTTGAAATATGACTACTAGCGACCAAAATTGCGTTGTTTTCATTGGCCATAACTGTACATAACGTGCATAGACTTGTCCTGCGGGCGAGAAGTGAAGCAACACTGCGTGAAGGATACGAATCCGATTAGATAAACGTGTTTACGTACCCGAAATCATTGACGAGGCAGGCGTTATTCTGAGCGTTGAGTGAGCAATATAGGGTAGAGGCCCCACGCCATCGGCAGTTTATTTGTCTACCGCCTTTTACTGCCCAAAATATAGTAGAAGTTCGCCAAGCGACGCGATGACGGAGCCTGATTGGTCGGCTACTTCGCCGAAGGTATACGAAGACAGCCGAAAACTCCGTCATCGCGTCGCTTGGCGAACTTCTACTACCCGACTAAAGAATGTTGAGCTGCATAAGGCGGTAGACAAACTGCCGATTGCGTTGCGACTCTACCCTATATTACTCACTCAACGTTGTGAGCATTCGTCTCTCCCGCCTCTCGCTCTGTCTCCGCCTCAACGGCCGCTTTGCAAAGTGCGCTAAGCGAGGGGCTTCACGTACGCTGATAATTATGATCCTATTGCTTTCAATAATACCTCCGTCTCATAGATTACACATCTGAAATTACCACAGCTCGCAGGTTAGTAGCTCAGTCTTCATTCACGTACGTAGAACTTAGAACTCTTTCGTGATAAATTTTGGCCCTGCATTAACTTGTTAGTGCATGTGTGTATCCAGTGTTCGAATCGTAATTCGGGTATGCGCTTTTTAATTAACTTTGATATTTTACTCTTATCGATCTATATGCCACTGGTGTACATAAAACATTACCTTGAAGTCGTCATAGAAACTAAACAAAATAGGAAATGTATAAATGTCGTCCCCGCAGAAAATCAGTTCTTGTAACTGAGAGGGTCGACAATAAACATAAATATGTTTATTGGCAGACTTAACACTTTTCATTACATAAGACATATAAATACAAAAAACTTATGATATTAATCTCCTCCTGGCGGAGAATTGTTAAAGTCTCAAGTTTAGCAATACTTCACTTTTAGATTTTAGTGGAGTTTGGTGGCCCTAATTTAGTGTATTTTGCTATCATCATAGTATCTTATTTTTCACTAGTAGTAAGTAAGTAGTTGGGTTAAAGGGCCATTGTACTCATATTTTTAGGCCACCCGTATCTATAGCCAAAATAAGTTTTATATCACTCATTTTCTTTTAATATTGTCGTTACATAATAATGTAGTATTATATTTTAAGAATGGTTAATTGGTATAGTTGAAGTTACGACGATACGTGGCACACACCATACCAGGTATTATAATACAGCATTCACAAAGCGTACCTAGTGGTCGCTATAGTTAGGCTTGGCTTGTGATACAAGCTGGACTCACATAGAAGATGTAATCACACGTACACAACGTTCCAATTACCACGCTGAATTATTAATCCCAACAATCAGAGATCCAAAACAATGAGCTGACAATATCACACAGATAATTAACGTAACTCCTCTTTGCTGAACCAATATATAGTCCTGGTATGGTGGTGTGAACAAGCGAGGTTCATTATCAAGAGTCCATATCGGTACACCTCAGAAAGAGTTATGTACATGACATGACTTAATACAGCCTGAATAATACGGTCCATGCAATGTTTGCTTCTGGGCAGAGTTGAATCCTTGTCTTCACGACTTGAGCCGGCAATTTGACAAACACTTCTTAGCTGGGATTATTCAAAATCAGTGAATTAATGACCTGTCAAAGAGTTCTCACTCCGAGCACAGCAGTGCAACAAAACTTGAAAGTTTCGTCTATTCTCAACGAGAAGCGCAATCATGCTTGGCAGTGATTGTCTATAGTTGAGGATGTCATATAGAAATAAAAGTTATACGAATATCATTATTAGTTATCGATATTAACTTTATACAAAGCGCTATGTCATCTTATCCCTATTGCACATGATTTCCGTACTTCCATTGTGATTATAAACCCCACAGGCAAGTGAAAAAAACTATACGGTTAGTTTTAAACTAGATAGAGGATCGCTTCCAGATTTCCAGCTTGAAGTATAAAATGTTGCGGCACCGTATAAAATATCTACCAAATCGAGAGCAATATATCACGTAGCAACATAAATCTGGCCTGACCTGGGAGTTCGGTATCATTTCGCTCATGAAGATAAGTATGTTAGTCCGAAAGCCAAAGCCGAAAGAATTGCTACAAAAGCAACGAAAACTCTTTCCCACTCGAACATATGCCTCCGATAGAGGAGATGTAGTTGGGTTTATAAAGATTATAGACAATCTTGAAGCTCTAAAACAAAATAGTCAAATAGAGAAAAATAGTGGGATCTCGGTGTCTCAAACAGCGTTACTCATTTACTTTGGAAAGAAACATAAGAGTAACCTTTATATTTTCAGAATTTGTTGAACCAACGTGCATAATACGTCATATTAAAGCAATGAACAATACAGTTGTCTAGAATAATCTTGAATTGTAAAAACAAGACATCAACCAATACATTGGGACAAACATTCCACCTTAAAATCAATATACCGAAACATAATATCTAACTGAAAAACCACTTCGACCACTGTCACAAATTTATATCCCTCCCCCCCGCCCCCCGCCCCCTCCCTCAAGTGTATTGCGTGCTTACGAAAAGTGCATGCACATTATTCTTGTGTACATGTTTATGTTTACAGTTTGTATAATAAATATGTATGTCTCCATAGACCGTGTGAAACTTGCTATTTCGAATAACCAGACAGCACAGACAGCTTGTTCACTGCATGTAGTTTATTGAAATTTCTTAAAAGATCCCAGTTTCAAGGTTAGAAATTTTAAATGACAAGTTGATATATTCTGATTTAGCTAAAATACTACTTACTCTATTTCGTTTACGTGACACCATTACAACCCCTAGTAACACATTTTCACCATTTCCCGAACCTGTCAGTACCTGTCATTTTCATAAGATACTATTCAGCACCAGCACGACCGAAGTACGAGAAATTGGAAATATTTCAAAACAGAGCAGCTCTTGCTGCACTTGATGTGAAAGCAAACAAAACAAGGAAACATTCACAATATTACAGTTGAAAATTACAAAAAAGTGATACAACTTGCGATATCTAATGTAAATGCCTTGATACACAAACACGCACACACATACACACACACTCAAACTCGCACACTTCTACATATTCACTATATTTGAGCACAGGTTTATAGAAAGTACATAGTATAGCATAGTATAGTATAGTTATTAAGCTAGTTTAGTTATTAGTTTACTTAGTTTAGTTTTAGACCTATTGTGTAAGTTTATTATATTGCACTTGTGGGACTTAAGTCCTGTTGTCAATTAATAATAAATCATTCTTCTTCTTATTATTATAATTGTTATTGTTATTGTTATTGTTATTGTTATTGTTATTGTTATTGTTATTGTTATTGTTATTGTTATTGTTATTGTTATTGTTATTGTTATTGTTATTGTTATTGTTATTGTTATTGTTATTGTTATTATTATTATTATTATTATTATTATTATTATTATTATTATTATTATTATTATTATTATTATTATTATTATCATTATTATTATTATTGTTATTATTAATATTATTATTATTATTATTGTTATTGTTATAAACATTTTATATGTGTCAGAACTTGACCGGTTAGAAAACATCAATTCGACTTTTACGTTGTTTTTATATGGTATTATAGCTTTGGACGAACAACCTTAAGATAATCGTGCCACATTTTGCAATGCAATCCTTAAAGACTCGTGTACCTATTCCAAATGAAGTAGTTTTGGACCCCGGATATTTTCCCCAGACCCCATCTTGTGCCCCAGAGATTTCTCCCTCTCCACTCCAGAATCACAGCGCACTGTGGAGCTCAATATTGTCTTGACGCTAAACTGTGGTCCGTCTTTACAATCTGAGCCGTACGTAAGCCTCTGTCCCAAACGGGTGCCAGACTACGTAATCCCAGCTCTGTTGCACAGAAAGGAAGAAAGGATTTGGCGGGAAAAGCTCAATCATCGGAATCAGAAGGGCGCTCTAAAAAAATGTCCAATGATATAAATACCTTTTGAACATGAAACTACAAAATCTTGTACAGAACGAAACTTCTCCAATGTTATAAATATTGTTTAAAATATGATTGAAAACTGTTCACCCACCTCTAGTTATGTGCACTTTGCAAATTTTCTGACGAATTCTTTATTCAGCCTTGGCAGACAACAAGCTTACACATATTGTAAATAATAAATGTTTCGTTCAAACCAATTACTTTTACGCCTTTTTTTTAAATCAACGTTTCCAACAAAATTTGAAAAAAAATCATATAAAAACCTTTTGATATTAAAAAAAATACCCTACAATGCCCTATAATGGCATGCGTTGGAAAAGTTTCCACGACATCAAGAAGGGTTTCAGTAACATGTCAAACCTTGTGACTTGTGCGGTGGGTCGCCATACAACGCACACCAAAGGTATCCCGTTGCATTGATCAGCAGAATTGACAAGTTACAACGTGTTACGGTTCAGAGAACTTGTCCCGTATTACTTGACTTGCACCAGATTCAATTATGTTCGTTTGCGTTTTAGTTTGCTCCAAGTCTTTCCGACAATGCCTCGTAGGCTGGAGGGATCAAAGCCTGGTGAACGCAAACATGCTGACCACAGTGGAAGTTTCGGCCATTTGTTTGACCCTACGTTCCCTTCACTATGGCGCAGAGGATAATGAATATGTCCAGTATGTGCCTTTGAGACAAGTTAATTCTGATGCCTTTTACTTTATAACGCACTATGGACCAGAACCTGACAAAGCTACAGAAAATTAGTACAAACATCCCGACACAAACTTATGCCAAACCTGTCAACCGCAATAGGATTTCCTATGAATATAATTTACAAAATAATGCCTGGTTAGTAACCACATACACACGAACAGTTAAAATAGGCTACACAGTGGATCTCAAACTATTGCCATCACGTGATCAGCTTCTGGGCTGCAAATTAAATGGACGCAAATATCAATGATACAGAATTTTCCGTTGCTGGGAAAAACAATTTTGCTATGTTCACAAAATACCTTTGATACTCTCAACCACTCAATTTTGGTCTAGCATAGACCAAACCTTATTAAAACTCTCTTATTTAAGCGTAGTTGTCCACTTTTTATATTAAATAAATAAATTTACAATAATTAATAACGAAGAATGAATACTACCTCCATCCGGATGGCGGTGTTCGTTGGTTTCCAAAGTAGGACTAGTCTATCATATTATGGTTTCCAACCATAAAATGAGTAAATTTTAGGATGGTTACAACACATCGGTATGAAAATACACATTATATATAATCTACAGTTTGGCCTAGAGAAAACATGACAGTGAATAATGACAAGTTTAATTAGTTGTAAGTATATAATTAAATAAGGTAAAGACATAAGTACTCAACATTTCTGTTCGTACAACATGCTAACACTTGTTGTGACTGAGGGTGTATGTAATACAGATATAAAAGGTCATAGTTGACTTACAGAAACATATTTAATACCAAATAGTATGTTGAATACAATTTGGTGATCGGGTATCACTGCGTCCATTGATATCAAGTTGCGACAAGTTTTAAAAATATGTTCGTATGATTGGAAGAATCCCAAACATATACATGTTTGTGTACTCGGATGTGAATTACAACAAACATTTAATATCATTCCCTGCCCTGCGCTTTACCACGGTAGTACAATCTACGAAGCGTTTTGCCAATGTTTATTATTTAAATCTGTATGTAATTGTATATTAAAAAAAAATAGGTACATAATTTACAACAAGAACCTGCTGGTAGACACAATTAACACACGGTAGCACTCTCCAATCTCTATCGTTCAATCTGAGGCAATATTGTGCAAAAATAATGATTGTAGTTTATTCTTTTTCTGTAGTTTGATGATAATTGTGAAGTCTAGGTTCAAGCTTTCATATTTCCAATTAACAAAACGTCGTTGTCAAATGATTAATGGTAGAAAAAGGGCTTACACGATATCTCCCTTCCTTGCTCCCCCATAAATGGAACCGCCTTGAATTATCATTTTACTGGAAAATGTCGAAATCGTGAAATTGCATTTTCAAAAGTTGTCTTTAACCTAAATTCGCGTCACGTCTCGCCTAACTAGGAGTCGCATGGTTCCCGGCCCGCGGCCGCGGTATCAGGGGAGCCAGAGCTGATCTTTCATCGGAATTGTTTTTTTCCCCTCACCCACACGGCGAGAGACAAACAATGGGCGATATTCTTTTGCACACAATGGCGCAGTCGGAAGTAGCTGTACTTTAGTTCTGCCACTCAGTTAATAACTTATTTTGTCTGTGTCGTATTACCTCTCTACCGCTTCAACAGCTTGGAAATCGAAATGAAATAACGGATCATTATTTCTATTACAATTAGTTTAGTATAACATTAATTTATTATAATAACTGTACCATTTTCCCTTTTCAAGATACACGCCATGAAATACGAACTCGTCAATGGAGATTGTAGCGGCATTATCGTGCCTTTCTTCAGGAAATACACAACATCACTACTTGCATGGAACAGATATAGCTCTACACAATATCGGCAATGAAATACCGCGGTTTTAGTTCGCATTTGCATTGTTGCACAACAATGTGTTAATAGTTAACTTAAACGATTTCCAAAGTTTAATATTTTATGCCATTTGATATATTTATAAAGTGTGAGTGTATTATTTTTAAAGTGTGAAATAATCAGAGGTAACTGCCTTGTTTTTGGAAGTTATACATCCACCGTTCTTGCTGGTCGAAGAACTGTCGACGTGATCAACAACGTTTATAATCCTTTACACATAGAGCAAAAAATCAGTATTTACCTTGTTTAGTTTTACTTTCTAGTGTGGTGGTCGAAACATATTAGAAGCACTTTCAGTAAATGTACAACAAAGGGTTTTTTGGCATTTATCAGTACACCCACATTAACTGCATGCCCATTTGTCTTCTAGGTGAAATGTAAAGTTATTATGAGGCAAAGTGACTCCCGTAAGATTATAATTAGAGTTAATTTGGTTTCTTAGTTTGGTAAGACGCATAATATGTTCAAAAGTAAAACGAATTGATCCCAATGGTTTATAAACCTAGAACTGCTTGAACTCGGCTGCAAACAGTAGTTTGGTATTTAAACAGACATGAAAGAAACTGTACAAGAATCGTCCAATCACGAATGAAGATCCCTTGTACTTTGAGTTTCGGACTACCTTCAAAGCATCCCGGCTATTTAATCAACGATATTCTGTGACCGGATTACGACGAAGCCGATTGGGCTGTCCGAAAGACAACAAAAAAAGAGCGCTTGACGGTGACGCCTTCACGAGATTAATCACGGTAGACTGCGACACTTTCGCGTCACACAGACTTGAAAGAGCTTCTTCTTCAAGTGAGCTGACATCACCTTTCGGTTTCATCTCAACAGATCGAGAGAATAAAGCAAACTATACAATAACAAAGGTTCAACATTAAGGGCCGGTTCCACCAAACGTTAAGCGTCAGTTATATTTAGCTAACTGTCAGTTAATTTAGTTTGGTGTTCCACCAGCACTAAACTGGACTTTAAATCTTTATAACTGCCAGTTAAACTAAGCGGCAGATCCTCTTGCGCTTAAAATTAAAACTTCACATTAGCCACATAGTAAACAAATGGTTGGGAGGTTATGTGGAGGTATCCAGACTAGTCATCTCTTTATTTACCACTTGCCTGTGGCCAAACATCTACATTTGTGAACATATTTTAATTGCATTTTAATACATAGTTTGCATGTGGGCCTATTTGTGTTAAGATTCGTTCTAAGGCCTAGGCTTTGCATATCCAGTCTTAGTTAGGCCTAGGCGCTAGGCTAGGCTTGGAACTGGGCTACGGCGGAAATATGCACAACAGATTCAACTTGTACTGGCCTAGGCGCTAGGCTGGGCTTGGAACTGGGCTACGGCGGACGTATGCACAGATAACAGATTCAACTTGTACTAGCCTATAGGCGCTAGGTTGCTCTTGGAACTGGAAAGACACAGCCTTGCGGACATAACGGGGCACGCCAGCTCTATTTATGCTTTGGTAAACGACCAATCACACGCTCGCTTACAAAATAACTGCCAGTTAGCTAGCTGAGACTTCGAAAAACATGGTGGAACGCGACCATCTTTAATGTTCAATTTAAAAATAACTGACGCTTTGCTAAACTCGAGTTTATAATCGTTTGGTGGAACCGGGCCTAATTCTTCAAATTTTCTACGGAATATAATACCAACTCACAGTGTAATGTTCTTGGCTTCTTGCTCACACAAACTCATTAACAAGTGAAATGCATGTTGACAGTGCAATGTGACTCGTGTTCCGAACTATATTTCACTACTTGCTTAACTCCGCCGTTTCATAGTCACTGAATCGCTCTACAACCACACAAACCTGTGAACCTTACCTGCTTTCTATTTGTAATAATCTCCAGAGCTCAATGGAGGTCTGGTGGCGTCATTGCGAGATGTGGTAGTGTGGCAAAGGACCAACCTATAACTGCTAGTTAGAGTTACAGCTCGTTGGCGGGCGGTGAAACTTTCAGAGTGTATGTTGGTGACTAGTTCACTCCACTGAGCAATAAAACAACAGCAGATACTCGTACAATGTTTATCACTCTAACTGAACACTGCCTCGGGGCATAGGAACGCATTGTCCAGCCCATGAAACGCGGTAGCAAGTTGGGGCGAGCGGAAGATAGTTCGTGGAAAGAGACAATTGAACACAGTTTTTTTTTCACATAGAACCTTTTTTTTAAAAGCCAGACTATAAATAATGATACAATGACGAAACATATCGTAAATAATGTTCCTAATCAATCACATTCTTGACATTCAGTTCCAGAAATTATATTTCTCTGATAAACTTACAAAGTTGTCGATCATTCATCGATCGTAAAGATTAAATAGTCCGTATTTTATTTTACTCGTAAGTATAAGAGGTTACGTCATAGAAAGGAAATTCCAAAAATGGCTTCATTAGTGTTATTCCAAGCAATTTTTACACTTTCTAGTGAAATTCGCGATAAAGTGATCATTAGAAAACAATTTTAAATTATCATGATATTGAGACTTTCTAAAAGTTTCTAAATACTTAACTCGCTAAGTAAACTTCTAAAGAAAAGAACCAATCAGAGATTCGAATAAGCCCGAATATGAACGAGGAGAAATCTGTGAAGGTTTTTAAATAATCTTATGAACCTAAGTTATAGCGGCAAAGTGAACTACTAATCACAGTTGGGTAGTAACTTATCAAAAGCAACGCGTTACATTTTCGGTAGCTTTCAGGTTAACGCGTTACTGTTTCAAAATCGGTTACTTTTCCAGCAACTGATAGATATTTTTGATATCATCTCACGTTAAGGGTAAATGTACTTTTGAGTAACCTGTACTTGCTCAAAATCGAGATCAAGCTCTTGGGATGCATCCATGCAGCAGTCGGTTTTATTTTACTAGATGTATTCTTGTCCAATGCCTCGAGTCCGAGAACATCAAAGTGAAGTTACCCCCATCCACTGAGTTCCCGGCTAATTGGTAGGTATAACAGGTAGATAAGATAATTGATGAGAACCTATAACTTGTAGTTTTAGATTTTCATTTTATTATCATCTTTCGTAAAAGACCTAAAACCAACTTCCAAAGTTTACTTTTTGTGGTAACTTTAACAATTCATTTACTATGTTTTTGTACCAACTAGCTTTAACTGTATATTATTACATTCAAGCCACTTAAAAATTTATTTTTACAAAGTTTCTGAAGGTAAAGGTTAGAGAAGCATCTGGGTTAGTTTACTTCTGAGTTCATCGTGAATTTGCCTTCAACTTGGGATGGGGTATATATTTAGCCAAAGATAACTATGAAGGAACCCTTCATATGCGGGATCCATAGAGCGATTAGCTTTTGGTCGACCACCGATCGGCATATATTAAATAACATGGGGCTCGCTGTTAGCCACGAATCACTCGTCTGTAACAAAACCATGGGTAAGGTTGCTCCAGAACAACTACTACTGTATCAGACTATCCTTTGCATACGGTGGACTCGAGGGAGTCTATATTATACCAAGGAGAGAGCCTGTATGGCTTCCATGAATTATCCAGTTAGGTGTCGGGAACACCGTTCATTGTTTGTGTGCAGTATCGTGATGCTTGTTCAATCATGGTCACGTGGTAATATTGGCCTACAATCCCCAATGCAACTAGTCTCATCTCACATAGCTCTCAGATCCGTATCTACTATCTTGCATGCACGGTGTTTCAATAAAAACAAACAGATACCAGTCTTTCTTTCGCACATTCGAAAAAGTAGTATTTCGCTAAGTAGCGTGCACACTGCACAAGTGTCATTAGTGATGCCCGCTGTGCTAGAAATTTCCAGGAATCCAAATTATCCCCAATTTAAGAGTTCATGTAGATGGTAAGACCTAGAAGAGTAGAAAATTAAGTTAATTTACCCTATACTTGACTTTCCTATTTCGTAAGCATGGGATGGGACTAAGTTACGTTTGGGCAACTTTAAAACCATGCACTCGAATGAATGGAATTCATGGAACGCACGAGTGCCATTCTCGTACAAAATACATCCTTTCTAGTTTCGCCGAATAACTTTCCTAGGCCAACTTGCCCCAAACGCGCTTCAGCATCGTTTATGCTTATATGTCAAGATGGCCGTTAACATGACGAGCAGTCTCACATTGCTTTCATCATCCAGCCCTCGATACTGCCTCGCGTATCGTCTCTTCTTTACGTAATTGGGTGAAAGTGTCTACGCTTGAATGCCTTAAAACTCAATATCACCGAAAAACTGTCAAATTTCAGTTGCTTAATTTTCTTTCCGCTCTGTCTTCTTCGAACTGATAAGCTTGACATCCTTTGATAATCGTTCCACGTTGGCTGTTCTGTTCTGTGTACTCTGACTGGGTTGCACCACACTTAGATAAAGTTAACCAAAATCAAAATCTTAACCCTTTTAGGCCCAGCGATTCCATTTGGAATCGTACTTAACCATAATATTTTGATCATAGCTCACATGCCCAATGATGCCACCTGGAATCACGGTACAAAAACGCTTTTAAATTGTGTTGAAATTTTTTTTCTGGCTACAAATCGAACAACATTTACACGTTATGGACAATATTCAAAAATAGAAAGTGTAAAAGGATGAATATTTTCTCATTTTTGATAATTTTCCGGGACATTCAGATCCTAATAACAATGCTAATTTCCATGCGATTTTCCAAATTCTTTTTTCATATAACTCAAAGTCTGCTACCTAATTGTTGGAAGTCCAAGAACAAAGACATGCCACATTCCTAGGACCGAAACTATACAACATCTTACCAATACAAACCCGAAATATAAAGTCAAAGCAACTATTCAATCTCCACTCAAAGAAATGGCTCCTTACAGAGTCAATAAGCTTTATAAACAATGTTATTAACTGTAAATCATTCACTAAGTCAATATAAAAACACGAGATATATGTCTCGTAAACTACTGTAACAAAAATACTGTTCATCACACTGAAAAAGCTAACTTTAGGAATATTTAACTATAATTTGAAGGAAAGTTTTAAATATCTGGAACTAAATATGTGTATCTAATGCTCCTGTAAGCATGCCACTCTAAAATCTAAACCTGTTCATAACCTACCAATATTTACTATGTTTCCATTTAACACTTATAAATGGTTAACCGTTAACTTTAGTTAGTTATTAATAATTATTTTTAAGATTAGTTATAGTTTGCTGTACGTTAATCTATTTTACGACAGAAATGACTATAGTAATATGTATACGTTAAAATGTTTGATGTGCTACCCAATTACCATTATTGTTCATGTATTGTTTATATTCATAATAAGAAAAAGTATGCTCCGCCTCAAGTGTTATCTTATTGGAGCATACAAATTTCATAATGTATCATCCATGTATACACAAATGGGAAAAATAAATAAAAACTAAACTAAACTAAACTAAACTATCAATTCATGACACATTTTGGGAATTAATTAAAACTCAAAAAAATGTCCTGAACCTTAAAAAAATGATACTATAATTTTGAAAAAAAATGTAAAAATCTTGAAAAAAATCAAGAGTCTTATTGGTGCCGTTTAAAATGTTTTTTGATATCAAGAATTAATGTGGGCCTCAAAGGGTTAACAGGCAACTACAAGTGTTCTTTACTTCTACCAACTTCAATCTCAATGTCGCCATCGTTGATTTATCGAGTTGGTTCGTGACTGTGAGCAGTTTCTCTTTTGTTTTTTCTTACAAAATAGTCCTCAGAATTCCTTTTTAACTGTTCCCATATACCTTAATAGCTTGTAGCATTATATGTATGTATTGTATTGGGGAAGAGCAATAAAATAAACAAGTTTAGAACTATTTCCGTTGCGTACGTCTATAATACCGTCTGGGATTCCGAACAAGTCGCGTTCACTCCGTTGAAATGATCGTAGTCCGTTCGAAAAGTCAGACATCAACAATTCGTTCTCGACTGGATGCTGCTTGTCCCAAAAGTCGTACAATACAATTCAACTAAATGATTGATGCAGTTGATATTAATATTCGTCTACACTAACACTATGTCTGAGTTTCGCTTGTTTTGTTGTCTAGGGGGGAGACAGGTGGTCGATGGTTTCTGGTTTCTGGACTCAATTCCGCTGCTGTTTCAGTTCACCGTCTCGTCTAACCCTCGGTTTGTGGTTGAATCTTCGACGGTGACCGAAATATGTCGATACCATTTTGCCAACCCGTCGCCAACTTCTCCGCAAGAGCTGTCACACATTTTACACTGAGACCCAGTGGTAACATAAAATCACACATAATACATATACCTATAGTTGGCACATGAATAGTGGATCATTTCTCTTACTCACATTTAAATCACGTTTGTAATCCTCATTTCATGTACGATTTGGAATGTTGGTTTATAACCCTCTAATACTGGGATGATTCAGATACACAACATAACACTCATTCATTACATAATTTTGTAATAATAATGATGCATATTAAACGAGTACAAGTTATATTAGACTATGTATCTGTTCTCGTGCAAAAAAACGATCTTTGTGCGGTTTTCTAGCTATATTAATGAGGAACTAAATGGACACAATACCTTGCATGCATTTGTAAATTCGTGTTTACTACTTATAGCCAGGATGTGCATTGAAATAAGTAAATGTTATATCACAACATTGCGTAGATTGAAACTGTTTTTTGTGTGAATAACAGAAAATTATGTTATTCTTTACTAGAAAAGTAGTATAGCCATAGCAGTGGTCAAGTTTATTTTAACGTCAAAGCTATTTTGTTAAGCAATTATAACTATTTTATTATACAAGGAATCATACATTTTAAGGTCCTACTAAGTACTAATGATTACATGCCAATTAATTAGTAAAGCTGAGCTTAAACTGTTTTCGATTCAACAACATCAATGTACAAAGAAATCTTCTAGTTCACCCTCGACCTGTTGCAGATGAAGTCAGTTAGACAGTTAGTGGTTCTATATAACACCTCAAACAGTTACACAAAACAATTTCGAGATACATTTTCAGCGATTATTTTATTATATTTACTTTTTTTTATAACCCCAACGCTTTAGTTCAGCTGCTTTCATAACGAAACAAATACTGTAGAATATGATCGTGACCATAAAAGTGTGCACAGTTCTCAGGGATGTGTGTCTTAAATTGCTGTTTTTTTAATTAATGCACATCAAACAAATCATAACACGATTTGGGTTAAGATGTTTTACAGACGTTTCATTAATATTACAAAACACATTTCGTTTTTTTAAATTAATTTTTTAAACATATTAAGGATGGGGCATTGTTATAATTTTGTTTCGACTGAGAAAAAGTTCAAATATTTCAAATTGTACGTGAAAGCAGATAACTCTCCTCCTTCAGGCTGAGTCCCCCGTGCGCCCGGAAATAAGCTTTGTTATGATATTATGTATATATAGCACTGCTCAAATGTGCGCTCTCCTGTTTACTGAATAAAAAACAAATATAAAGGAGACATTCAAACAATCTTTGTTGGTTTTCAACTGTTGAAAGTATTTTAAAATTCTTTTAGAGAGAGCGGGTGGGGGGGGGGGGGGGGGGGGAGGATTAGTGATATTTTATTTGCTGAACCTGCAAAGTGAAGAAACTAAAATTACGTTGAAAGTTGGCTGAATTCCAGATTCTTGTTATGAATCCTCAATATGGCATCCGAAAGAAAAGTTTCCTTCTTGAAAAGTTTCGTTGTTTGGTTTGACTATTGACACGCGCAACTCTGGGTAGGTAACTGATTGCTCTGTTTTGGTTGTCCGGAGGGTTGTGGACCTGTCAACGCAAATTCGACTCGCGAGGAACTACCCAGAATTGTAAAAGGGGTCTGGAAGAATTATGATCGATTAGATGGAGAAGTTGGCAAATCACGTTTCCATCTTTTGAAGAAGAGGAATAGAAACAGTTGCGGAAGTAGTTGATTTAATTATGTGCATTGTAATGGGAACACAGAATGTTTACCTGCAGAAACTCAGCTCGACGGAAAGTCGACAGAAAGCACGGAAACTCAACATCAAAGAAATACCCGTTCGCGGAAAGTCAACCTAAGGAAACTCGACAGTAAAAGGAAGCCGCTATAAAATAATAAACGGTTTATTGTGAACATGACACCTGTAATAGCCCGTTTAAGATTTCCCCCCTTCCATTTCTCAGGTGCAGAAACTCAACAGTAGGCGCAGTACCTTTGTTATTAACGTATTGTTATAAGAGAAACATACCTAATCTAAAATAATTGTAATTGTTATTTGTTTACAGCGTATACTCGCCAACTAGGTCATGATTGAAGACGTCGCGGGAGATTGGAAGGAAAAGAAATGAAAAAATCGATTTTAAAGTTTTAAAACAAAATACCCCGTCTTGGTCTAGGGTACATTTGGGCCCAGTGTGACTCTGCCAATCGTAAGAGGCAATGAAATGAGTTCCTCGACACTATCAACACTATTGAGGTTTCGATAATGATGTTATCCGTTCAAGCTTGTATTTCGAATTATCAGAATTTAGAATCTGGTTGGTAATTGGAAATTGTACAGGTTGCATACATCGTATGAGTCAAATATACTACAAGTACATTTGACACGATGTGTCGTAATAAGTAATCATGAATACTGAACCATGAACAACAGAGATCATTTGCTTTCATCATCGCCATCGCATGAATAGTTCCCACGTGACGTCACAGCGGCCATGATTGCGACACAAATTGAGAAGGACCTATCCTAGATCATTAGGAAATACTTTTCAAATTTAATATAAAAGCCTAATTAAGAATTTAAAAAGTAAACATAACTAATACAAAATAAAGAAAATACCACACATATAAATTGTATTATAAAAGCAGGCTGGATTTTAAAGAATGAAGAGTTTATGTGTTCTACCACAACCGCCTTCAATTGTTTCTCCATGGCAACGTCAAAGTTTGATCACAAATGTGGCCGCCACGCGCAAAGATGTGACGTACGTGCAACTTATGAATACACCGCATGTTAGCCCATCTATATTAATAGCATCCAGTCTCATATCGACCTCTGATCCCTACCTACTGCTCATTTAATTCACGCTGCTTCAACAAACATCAACAGATTTCTGAAGGTTCATTCACACATTCGTAAAGGAAGTATTCCGCCTACTATCGATATTACGGTCCCGATATAAAACTATTTATCCTTGGGATAACTTGTTTCCTTTATGGCACCCTCCAATTACAACCTTTGAAATGTTGCTTATCCCGAGAATAACTTTATAGAACCTTATCCCGAGATCGTAATACCGGGCCTTAGGAGCGAAGGATACCTCTACGTCAAAAACCGCAGAAAAGTTTCAAGTTTTAATTATATCTCAAGATAGAAACACAACATCAAAAATCTGAGACTACACAGCGCTGTGGTTTGGTAAGCCCTACACACTGAATGATAAATGTATTTAACGTTATCATCAGTATGACTGTGATAAGTAATTCCTTAGTAATTTAAATAAATCGTTATCACAGTCATACTGATGATAACGTTAAATACATTTATCATTCAGTGTGTAGGGAGTACCAAACCACAGCTCTATGTAGTCTCAGATTTTTGATGTTGTGTTTCAATCTTGAGATATAGTTAAAAAATGAAAATTTTCTGCGGTTTTTGACGTAGAGGTATCCTTCGCTCTTAGTAGAGAATGCACAAGTCACCCCGTCTGTGTTAAGAATTTCCAGCTATTTAACCCAAGGCTGCAAATGATCCCTAATGGATCTGTTTCAAATAGATGGTATAGGAACTAGAGAAGCAGAAAATTAAAGCGGTATTATTGGACTGGTCCATTTCGTAAGCATCGTATACGTAGGGGAACCTTTATAACCTGACATATATGTCATCACAACGTGAAAGCAAACACCCCCCAACCCTGTACAACGTTTGGGAATATGTTCTCGCGTTGAGATTATTATGGGACGTATGACCAAGAATACAATAAAAAAATACGCTCATTTCTCAAACTAACCACGTTTTCGTTCTGTACCGCGTATTTTATACAAAATACTTTGAAAATCCGGCTCTTATTGTAAATCGTCACCAGAGCTGTTGCCTGTGACGGAAATCTCCCGCAATGTGCGACGATGCAAACGAAACGAGGGGAGGGGGAGGGGGAGAGGGAGGTAACTGATATGCTTTTGTTAGAGGATATTGCCACGTCCATCTCTTCAGAGAAACATCTGGGCAAGCCGGAAACACGTCCATGTACCCGGCCGAGCGGGTTCGGCTCGAGCCACAACGTCACGTGCTGTATTCCGGTGTAATGAAGTATTAATTATTCAGTTTTAATATCTCCATATCGTCGTTGATGAAAACGAAAATATGAGACAGAAGCGTAAATATTATATGTACAAAAACGTACTAAAAAAAATGCTTTTATCACACAGAGCCGAAACTAAGCACGCTTTTGGACGTTTTGGAAGTTTTGAACTGTATAATCAAAATTGTGAGTACGCTCTATTGAAATATTAAAATGGCGACGAAAAGCGAAAAAAAGAACTTCACACAGCTCGTATTTTTCCATTCCATTGCATACATGCTTTAGGCAATACAAGTATGCTGATATGAAATGTTACACCTTCAATCGAGACTTTCAATGCGCGGTTGAGTTTAATTTAGAATCTTTTCCGATGTGGTTACCAGAATGGGTTTCATCAAATCTGGTGTATACGGCTTTGATCAGTATTTCGCGCGGGTTTTTCCAAGTGTGTAGCAATTCTAAGCATTTTTCTTTGTGTACAAAGAAAGTGTGGGAAATAAATTCGTTTCGCCACACAAACAGTAAATATAAAATATGGCGCTCATGCCTTTTGGAGCAACACGCGTGGCTAGTGTTGAATTGCCACAATAAAGTGTAGCGGGTAGACAGAATGCTTGGGTCTACACTATGAGTACTTGTTTATTATAAACGTTATAACGTATAAAAGTGTGGAATGTGTACGTAACCTGAACATATCAAAGAGCATTCTTTCCAAACAATTGTTTCATACAACAGTATGTTTATGTATATATGTTACAATGTTTTTATTTGTTGAAAGGAAACAATTTTAAAATGAAATTCATGAGAACAAAACACATTTTGTTGTAAGTTTTGTTACAACACCCAACCCCCCCCCCCCCCACCCCTCATGTTCTAGGTTATGCTTAAACCAAATGGCTGCTGTGACACCTCACGAAAATTATGAATTGGTGTACAAACAACATAATCCTTCTGTTTTCATTGATGATAATATCAAATGACAATTTCAAAGAAAACAAATACTGAAAACCAAGTAAATGTAGAACAAGCCCGTTGTTTAGCTGTGGCGGTGTCGAATATCGTCTCGCCCTAGGGATATCAGTGCACATATAGGCCCGCCTCTGAATGGATAGCCAAGCACGCTCCTCTTATCAATAACCCCCCCCGGAGCGACCAGTTTTATGTTTCGCTGAAACTGCACAGGGGAAAAGTACAGAAACTCTCTAGCTAGCGGACACTTTGCTACGCGAACTCTGTACAAATATCAGCCGGTAAAATATCCATTCAAATTGTTATTGATATCTCTTGAGATGGGATGTGTTTGTGTTTTTCTGGCCGAGAGAGTTTGAGAATTGTTGAATAATGGGGGATCAAGTGTATAAAACATGCTCGATAACTTAAAAAAAAAATAGCTAAGGGCCCAAACTTTACCACCAAACTTTAATCCGGCGATTTTCTGTTAATCGGAGATCAAAAATGGTCCCCGCTAGAAGCTACCGTACATTTTGTATGTAATGTTTGTTGAAACCATGGTAACCAATCCGAGATTAGTAAATCGGGAGATTAAAAAGTTTGGTGAATTCGGACCTTAGAGCAGGGGTGCCCAACTTAATTTAGAAGTGGGCAACATGGCATAATTATTCAATGTTGGCGGGCCACATATATACACGTATATAGTCTGGTTATTCTATATCTATATCAAATTCCCCGTCAGAAAATGGTTTTCTCCCCACTGACAGTATTTGTGTGCAACACGAAAACTAACGCGGACAGACGCTTGATTCTCATTTACCTTCTTTTTAAAACTGTGCTGCGGTCCAAGATATTTCATAAGTTTATTTACCTTTCCAATTCGAATTAATTCTTTATGTATGTATGTATGTATCACACTCGTTTTTGTGCTTCGAGTCATGATACCTTTGCAAGATCACAACTTAAAAGGTGAAACATATTTGCGGGGACATTTGGTAAACCAGTAGCATTTGTTATCTGTGCCAGAGTCCTCGCCAATTAGTAAATCGGACGTCGCGACAGAAAATAATAATACCACCACTTTCTCGGCTTCCAAGAAACTAGGCTTGACCGAGAACAAAACTAGAAGTTGATACAAAAGAATTCTGATAATTGTTCGCTGCGAAGTCTAAAATATAGTTATATACACATATCCACCGAATAAATTTCAAAACAATGTGCTTTCAGATAAAACTGATTTTTGTTTTGTGGGTTTAGTCGTGAGACTAGAATGTAAATGGGAGTTGTGGGCCAGATGAAATGGCTTGGCGGGCCGCATGCGGCCCGCGGGCCGTATGTTGGGCACCCCTGCCTTAGAGAGTAAGAATAAAATTGGCTGTTATTATTTGTTTTGAGTTATAAGTTGTTTTTTTAGGCGTTTTTGATGCGTTTTTTATTTGAAGAAACAAATGCACCAATTTGAGCTTATTTGTTGCAAAAATTGGAAAATGTACACTTCCACCGCACATTAATTTCTTATGTCTACGATCGTGTTTCGTTCCACATTAAAACAAATCAAAGGAATGGGATCATATGACGCCTCTGCGTGATACAACCAATCAGACACATATCTGCTGTCTCGGAATCTGATAGAGCCTTAATTACAATATAACGGGATTAAATATAAAATTAATATATTCTCAGAGCCCGAAAAAAGAATATATACGCCGTTGAACATTTTCACGGTCAATATCAAGACATTCTAGATATTGGGGAATCCTGGGCCCCTATTTAGTTGTCTCTATGACATAACTCACTTTACGTGATATCTACTTCTAACAACCACTGTTATACGTAGGTATCACAGATTTGTGCCACAGACAACTTTCAGAACATGGGGTTACGCCATTTACGTCTTACGTCTTATTTTAACGAGGTGTGTATTCCATACTTAGGGCGTATCTCAATTCGAATATTTGACCTGCTTGGCCTGCTTCGCCAACTAACCTAACAATTAGTGACAATTGATTACAACAATAGGGAATGTGCAGATGATTTTTTTATAGTTCCATCTAGTTGAATTCCATTTTCTATAAAGAATCATATTAATTTTTGTGTGTGTTTGGAATAGATTTCATTGATAAAAATCACCCGAAACTTTCACACATCGTTTTGGCGGGAAAAACGGGGAATGACGTCAAACGTTTGGATCACAACCACCCAATCATATCAATAAACGCTGTTTTGCTAATAATTTCACTCACAATAGAATGTTTTCTATCAAATTCGTTTCTAAAATGTTCAATAAATACTATTAAACATAAATTTATACGAATATAATCAATAATTACAGTATGTTTTAGGAATAGTTGAAAACATTGTGGTTTTAAAATGATACGTCTGAAGATCGACAACAATGAAGTGCTGTTATAACAGGCGAAATAGTTGTGAATTCCAAAGAGCTTAGATAAATTAATTCATAAAATTTGTTGTTTACCAACGTTTGACGTCACGGACCATTTTACAATGCAGGTAGAAATGTCATACTTTAAATTCTAATAGAATTGAAACTATGCACTTCTCAGACATAAACATTATGTCCACGTAATTTTTGGATAAGGATCTATCATTTTTTGGTACTCTGAACAATATTTATTTTTTATGAACATTCCCTATTGTTAATTGTTGCTGTAAGGCGATGAAGTTGGCGAAGCAGGCCAAATATTCGAATTGAGATACGCCCTGACCCTATACACTCGAATGCCGTATAGCCTCTTAGACTTACCGGTATAGGTAGGCCCTCTGATAGACAATAAAAACAAAACCTACCTAGAATCCTTTGTATGATTCTCATCACGGTCATCTAAATATCTACAAGACCAACAATACACAATAATTAAAAATGTAATTTTAAAGTTATTAGATCATGAAAACTAATTTTTAATTGTTATTTATTGTTGTTCTTGAAGATTTTTGGAAACCTGACGAGAATCTTATAAATGACCCTAGATAATTTTTAAAAATGTCTATTGAAAACCTATATTTAGATTTAACGTTCAGATAGAGGGATACCGTGAACCAAGTCGTATTTTAGATTTGTGTCCAATTACTTCGTTTCTTTCCCCCACTGTTTCCTTATACCAGCACACTACGTGTTCGCTCAATTAGAGCCGCCCCTACTAACCTGTGTGCGGTCAGTGTGGTTACGGCATAAACGTGCGTGAGCATTTAACCTCCCCCTCCCCTTAACTCCTTCCCTCCCCAAGCAAACCCCCTCAGAGACGCACACTCAATAAGTATAACATCTCTTCTAGCACAATTAATAGCAATCAAATGGATATTAATGTTATCGTAAGTCATAAAATGTATGAAACAAATATACATCTAAAAATAGGCCAACGAGTCTACGATTTGTCAAATAGCTTTTAGATGTTTTGTGGTTGTATTCCCCATTTGATATTAGTATTTTGCTTCACTTTCTACATAATTGTGCCCCAAAAGGTACTTTATGCTGTAGAATATAGTAAGTACACCACAGATAGGTAGACCGGTAGCCTTATGTGACATCAATTGAAAGTCGACAGCCATTACATAAAATACTTTAGCTGTTTCTGTTATTTCAATGCCCTCAGAAAATGGAATATAATTCAACGTATATCTACTTTTTTTTTTTTTTATATATATATCTGCTCTCTGTGTCCAACAATGAAGTCGGGTAGGGGATAGGAACTTAATCCCATCATATTCTGGCCCCTAGGTACATCGAAGCCGGCTGGCCATGCCTGACGCTTCCCTCATGTTAACTTCCTCCGGCTCCTCCTCTTCACTTTCTTCTTCCTCTGCTCTTTCTACAAATTCTGTCCATACTTTTCTATCTTCCCACCATCGTTCCTGATTGACCTCTTCCCAAGTTGCATTTCTTCTTTCCACGTCCATTGCTATCACTTCTTCCCACCTCAGTCTTAGTCTTCCCCTCTTTCTTTTCTTTTTCCCTGCTTCTTTCTCTTCTTACGAAAAGAAAATCACAAAATGTCGAACATACCGGTAGACCTTAGTTTTCTTCTATCTTACACAAACGTAAAATAAAAACTAACGCTGACAAGCTCTCAGGGTCTGAGCCCTGCCACGCCCACTTATCGACTATCTATGGTTTATTACTACATTCAAGGTCATTGGGATCTGTCTGGAAAATGCGAAGATGATGTCACGATTGTTGCTTCAACAAAGATTATCGTCAAGATATACAAAAGCACAATTCTAATATCTAGAGAAGTAAAAGAAGACACGGCTTACCTGATCCCTCCCCTGGAGATGTCGTAGTTGAGCATGCGCACACCGTGTCTCCACATGACGTAAGAGGTGGGCTGCGGTACTTGACTTATGACGCACTTGAGTTCGATGGTGGAGCCGGCTTTGTAGAACTTATCCGCCACTGTGTCTCCACGCTCGTCCACTATCTCCACCTTGGGCGCTGCAAACAAAAACATCCACCACTTAGACTCACTGGCAAAGCAAGTAAGGGGCAGGGGGGGGGGGAGGGACGCCCCGTCCTCCTCAGTCTTATGACTACCCCTTGGGCCTGATATTACGATCTCGGGATAATATAAGGTTCTCGTTAAGTTATTCTAGGGATAAGCAAATCTCACAGCTTCTGATTGGTGGATGCCATGGCAAAAACAAGTTATCCAACCTCCCTAGGATAAATAGGCACACCGAGATAGTACAATCGGGGATTAGTCTGAATTCCTCCATCCATGAGGCACGACAAGTTTCACGGGTTTATCGTGTCGTGTATGTATTTTACAAACAACTGCGTTGTAAACCCCTTACAATCAAAAAAATTAATACGAATAAACAAATACACTAAAAAAAACTTTTCAATAAACCCCTAAATGAAGGTTGTACAACTATAAATGTTGGCAAATAGTCTAGCGTAAATTCTACGTTGATATATCTCCTAAAGAGATACTGTGTATACAACCCTTTTATGGCGAAAAACAACATCTTCCAAAGCAGTAATGCAAAGAAAAGCCATGAAGTGAACCGTGTTTTATAGGTAAGGTAAAGCAACAGAAGCCGAAGCGTGTAAAGTAGAACCACGTTTGTTCTCCAGAATGAAGTCTTGGCTCTTTTGGGCTAGGGCGGAGAAATTTTCCATTAGCACAAATCATTCACCTACTAGCCTATCCTAGATACGGTAGGGGGTTTGATGACAAGTAGTAAAATACGTCGGACATTCTGTCTTGCTTGGATTTACATAGTACAGTACGTATGACGGCATGTTACTTGGGTAAAGTTGTTCCACAACAATCTTTGCCAGCCATTGGCCAACCAGTTGTCAGTATTTGAAAAAGCCACCCCCTGATTGGCTCCGACTCGCTCATCTATGACGTCATCATCCACAAGGTTGCTGTGGAGCCACTAAACGACACAACACAGTTACGGGTGCCCATCTAGACCAGGGGTGCCCAACATACGGCCCGCGGGCCGCATGCGGCCCGCCAAGCCATTTCAACTGGCCCACACCTCCCATTTACATTCTAGTCTCACGACTAAACCCACGAAAAAAAATCAGTTTTATCTGAAAGCACATCGTTTTGAAATTTATTCGGTGGATACTGGATGTGTATAACTATATTTTAGACTTCGCAGCGAACATTTATCAGAATTCTTTTGTATATACTTCTAGTTTTGTTCTCGGTCAAGCCTAGTTTCTTAGAAGCCGAGGAAGGGGTGGTATTATTGTTTTCTGTGGCGACGTCCGATTTACTAATTGGCGAGGACTGTGGCACAGACAACAAATGCTACTGGTTTACCAAATGTCCCCGCAAATATGTTTCACCCTTTAAGTTGTGATCTAGCAAAGGTATCATGACTCGAAGTACAAAAACGAGTGTGATAAATACATAAATAAAGGATTAATTCGAATTGATAAGGTAAATAAACGTATGAAAAATCTTGTATCGCAGCACAGTATGTTTAAAAAGAAGGTAAATGATTTTCAAGCGTCTGTCCGCGCTAGTTTTCGTGTTACACACAATTACTAGCAGTGGGGGAAGACCATTTTCTGACGGGGAATTTGATATAGATATAGAATAACATATAAACTATACTAACATATATACTATAGCATATATACTATAATATACTATATATACGTGTATGTGGCCCGCCAACATTGAATAATTATGCCATGTGGCCCACTTCTAAATTAAGTTGGGCACCTCTGATCTAGACGGTCAAAGGCAGGTCAAAGGTGTCATTTACTTGCAGAATCTACAAAAGGGTTTCAGTCAGGGGGTTTTCTAAACAATTTTCCGAATCAAGATACACGCCAATAAAATGCAAACTCAAAGGAGGTTGTTGGTATTGTTAGAGACCATAAAATATGTCAAGCATGTCTTTCTTCTGCAAAGTATATGGTTACTCACTATCGATTGTAGTACAGCCAGCTCCAAACCATTCTATGATACACACACAATATTAACTCGAGCGATTCTCAAAATCGATATTTTATGATATTTGTTGTATTTTTTCGACTATGCGGAGATTACTGTTTGGCAGCTTTGGATCCCCCCTTCTTGCTGATCGGAGAATCTATAACGTGATACCAACGTTAACAACCTTGTAGAAAGAGAGCAAAATAAATTGGCGCAATGCTTCTTGATTCGGAAAACTAGTTTTTAGGGCGCGACAGCGGCCTTATAAGTTTGCACCAGATTTATGTATGTATGTATGTATGTATCCGTTCGCATTTCACGCGCGACAAGAAAGATGTATTTATTTGAAGTAGAAGATATTAACGAATATAAATGAAACTTGTCAATAATGATCTCAGTAGAATGACGTATGTGTTTTGTAAATCTCAATATTTTGAGCCGGGCGTAAGTACCACTAAGTGCAAGTTTTGTAAGACAACAAAATTTGTTACTTTGCACATCGCTACGGTTTTTTAAAAAATGTCTGCTATCAATTTTGCGTTATCATTATGAAACTCAAACTTGACCTGTAGTAATCCTTTGACTTTAGAATGGCGTAACATTTACATTTCTGACATTTGTATTTGAGACGCTACGTGTTACAGAAAATTCATTCAATTTTAAATTGTGTTTTTGGTTTTACACTTTATGGCCAATCTGAAGTAATGTTTATGCATTGTTACGAAAAATACGCATTCATGTTGTAAATCCAGTCGTATGTGATAGAAAAAAACAAAATAATACATAAAATATTATCCAGGGGTGACTAAACAGGTCAAGTTTTGGCCCGCATTTTGGGCTCGGCAAGATAAATGAATTTATTTCTGGTTGAAGATTGCAACCCATATTACTGATTTTTTGCATGGCATTTGTCACTAAAGGAATGTAATAGTATGTAAATTAGCAATGCTATTGGTTGAAGGATAGATGAATAATTCTAGTTTGAACGATCCTCAGCTCAGCCTCGCGCTATAAAGAACGATAAGTGGAATGCTCGTGTTTACGTGTGCGTGGACAAAATGTGGAATGACTGTTGTAGTACACTTACGCAAATGAGTCTTCCATTGTTAGATGCCCAATTACTATTATGGCAATGCAAAAACCGAGGATTTGTCCGGTGATACAAAAACAATGTCTGGCCCAGACCGTATGTCGCCATGCTTCAAAAGCCGGATTATATGTTAGTTACTCAACGATGCTACCCTTGCAAAATGCATATGGCTGTTATTGAAAAAAAAACGTGAAAGTTGTAATACGGAAAACAATAAAACATGATATTAATATTACACAGATATGTATTTATTTGGTGTAGGCCTACACTGTAAAGTGTAGGCCTATATTACATACTAAGATTTTATGAAGTGTGTACAGTGTATCATTTTTTCTTTCTAATATTTGCGGGATGTACCCGATAGCGCAATTAGCAAGAGATTTGTATGTACGGCCGGAGTTAGAGCAGTTGCAACTTTGTGGTATACTTTCGTATGATACGACAGCGATTATCAAATTGGTTGTATTACGTTGAATATATTTATTCGTATGTATCACTGATTAATATTCGCAAGAAACCATGCACATACCTCTCGTAACCAGAACATCAAACGACTTGATGATAGTAGAACCTTCATTAACAATATCGGTCTCTACAGCCAAAGCTCTTGCCATTCGACACGGAACAATAACAAAACATTTATTAAAAACAAAAATTGAAACTGAAGCAATTAACACTTAATGTATGTTTTAAAAAGCTAATAAGAAAGTGATGCCTAAAAATAGAAATAGATAAACGTAAAATGCATAAAAAATATCTTCGGTGAAGCTTGCACTCGGCTTGAATAATTTTCGGGACGTCTCGAAAAACCAGGTTCTTCTTCACCTATCAACTATCATAAGACCTATTACTCCGATATCTGTAAGATTGTAATAGGTCGTATAATAGGAAATAGTCGAGTTATAGGTATGCTTCTTTATACGGTCCACTTTCTTAGCTTGTCCCATGTGATCCTCAAACCGGACAGTTGGATATAAGATAAACCCTTCCGACTTCCCCCTGTATGTATTTAATTAATTGAAGTTAATTGATATGTTGTGTGACGAAACGTCAGTAAACTGTGGCTTCACTGTAAAAGCACGCTGCCAGCTTATTGGTTAATGGCATCATGTTTAGTAATAAGTGAATTATGAGGGTCTGTTTCACATCGGGGTCTGTTTCACAGAGGCGGAGAGGGAGGGGGAATCTTACCATGTGTTTATACAAAAAACGGAACATGCACCTAAATTATCGTATAGCTCGCAGTTTTGACTGTGCGGCCGTGATAGAATTCATTTTGCCTATCTGGACACTGTTCGTCACTATGTTCTAATGCCACAACAGTATGTAGAAACATTATCAGATTATAAATTTCAGCCCTTACATGACATGCATAAAGAAATTAATAATTCATATAGTAGAAATAGCATTCATTCTCCTTTTTGCAAGTCCAATTAACAGGTAAAAAATCATAATCCTAATGATGTCGTTATTGTTTTATGGGAGTTGTGTCTCAGGATTCTAATTATTTTATTTTTAGTATTATTGGTTCACCAATAATAATTATTATTTTCATAATTTTGGTATGTAGTACGTGTCTTGCCCAAAAGTCAAAGTATCAAAGCATTACGTTTTACTGAATTCAAATTGTTTTATCGCACTTAGAACAATATCTACGAGATCTGTTATATTTATTGTTTCATGAAGTTTATGATCATTGTGCAATATGATATATATTGTATGATTAATTTTGATGCACTCGTTAGGCCTACCGATTTCTATGTTTCCTGGTATATCGTTTACGGATTATTGCCATGTCCTAATTTCCCCCATTTGTGTGGAATTCCTTGTGCTGTGAAAACAGATGCCTTGTGGTCCGCGTAATGGTTTGGTCATGCTATAATCGGTGGGGCTGACTGTAAGGATCAAATTTCATCTGGAAAGTGTCACATAATTTGTGCCTGGCCGTGGCCGTTATGGTTTCCGATATTTATGTGGCGTGAGGGGGGTTGTTTCTTAAAATCAGTATGAGAACAAAATCCGTCCACATATGCAGTAGTCTTCACAGCGAGTGCATGGGTGCGTGTTGACTTGTCCATGTGATTTGTATAATCGACGATCTATGAGTGTGCTATCAACATTAATGAAGGGATTATTGGATATTGCGTTTAAGGTGTTCACTTCACCCTTGTGTGTGTTATATTTATTTGTCTTTGTTTGTGCACGTTGTATGAACACATGTGTAGGCCGTAGTACTTGTGCGACGCTACGTGTTACAGAAAATTCATACAATTTTAGAGTGTGTTTTTGGTTTTACACTTTATGGCCAATCTGAAGTAATGTTTATGCATTGTTACGAAAAATACACATTCATATTGTAAATCCAGTCGTGTGTGATAGAAAAAACTAAATAATACGTACAATTATTATTCAGGGGTGACTAAACGGGGTTTAAAAAAAATTGTTTGTTTTTTTTTTATCGCGATAGCGGTCGAACGAAAAGTCCGATCAATTTGAAATTTGGACCATCTATAAGCCTCGATGTGGATTTAACGTCATTAGTTTTGTGGACAAATCTGTTGAAAAGTTACAAAGTTACAATTTAATTATTACAAAGTTATTCCCAAACACAATGGCGGCAAAATGTGAGATAGCCATTTTTTAAATTTCTAGCCGGTCACGAATATACAAATTTCAACGCGATCCGATGAGAATTGTAGGTACAAATTACAATTTTGTATTGCTGAATTGTAGTGAAGTAACTATGACAACGAAACATCCAAGCTATAATTTATATGGACAATCGATCTTTTATTGAACAATGGCAGGAAGTGTAATAACTATAACAGTAAAAACTCAAACCTTTCCACATTTTTGTCACTTTCATTGAACAATGACGATGGCTTTGAGAACTTTTCGCCAGAAAGTTCGTGGACATATGGACGCGCTCGTTTATCAACGCGTCAAACAGAGCGTTTTCCTAGTGTGAGTAGTCCATAAGTGCAGTATGTAGTTGAGACAGGGACTTACAAAGCCTGTCTGGAGGACTGGAGTTATAAGTAGTTCGGTAAATGAAATGGTGTACAATTCAATTTTATCCTTACATTTTGTCAATATGCGTAAACATTTATAATGATTATCTTATCACACTTTTTAGTTTTTATTATTGGTTAAATGGCAATTTAAAATCATAGCAGAAGATCGTTTTAATATTTTAAAATATGATTCATTTTTAAGAAATGATGGGTCCTATTTACGTTTGGGGAAAATGAGCTTCTATTGTTATATACGTTCCAATTCCATTATATATATTTTTTTTAAATTGATCGCGCCCTACAGTAAATGGCATAAGTCCATTTACAGATAAAATCATAATCCTAATGTTGTCGATATAGTGTTGTAAGAGTTGTGTATCACGATTTTAATTAATGTAATCGAATCATCGTATCAGCAGATTATTTTTAATCTCGTGGATGTTCTTTTAGAGCTAATATTACATCACCCTGGTATCTCGGAGGGCGAAATGTGTTTCTTTCAACTATTAATTTTTTAAAATATTTATTTACTTCACGTCGTTTTATAAACTATAACAAGTGACACTGTCAGTATTTGATTAGTTTGTAACATATGCCCCGGAAATGACTGGCGAGGGAACCCCGGGCCGCGGACCAAGGTCGCGCCAGCGACCTTGTTTTGTATGGGCGTCAGTTACTTATGAAACATTCTTACTAAGTACGATTTTCAATTACTGTGATGCAATAAATTGATTCTATTGACTACTGTAAACTATAATTGTAAGATTCTATGTACTATGTTGGTCTATACAAAATGTCGTAGACTATAAATGGGCCGGGATCGAGTTCTGAATATCGCTTGTAGGGTATATAGCGGTCGGCTGGCTTCCTTGCAACTGAAATAAAGTAAAAAGGATGGCGGCCTTTAATCAATGGTGGTTAGTTAGCCGTCGGTCGGTTGGTGGCAACCGGCATTATACTAATATAAGTTAATTAAGTGTACTGTGCCCCCCCCTCCCCCATGCACTAACACGCATTGACCTTCGGTGGCCAAAGAGGGTGTTGCACATTTTCCTCTCCCATAGTTTCCCACACTCTCACGCCAAGACATGTATAAGGAATATACAACACAACGTTGTTGTTGGGTCGAGACGAATACATGGTGTAATCATAGAGATATATACTACTTATCTCTATTGTGTAATTAAGATTTGTATTGCCCTGGTTCACGTTATAATATTTTATTGATTTATCAACTTTTGGCTTGGGTATATGCCCAGGTTTAGTCTTCTGTAGCCTATATTATTTTGAAGCTATAAGTTATAATATAGTTCATATTTCAGTCATTTCTAGATGATATTGTGGTTGGACACTTTCCGTGTTTGTGTTCGATCAACTATAAAGGTTCCATATGTCTAGATTTTAAGAGATGACGGAACACGTCTGACTTTCTCGTCTTATATTGCGAAATTTGATTTTTCCCAAATTGTAGTAAATATATATTTTCGATCCTCATATTCGTTTGAATTGGGTAATAACTTTTTCAATTTTTAATTTTTAATTTTTAATTGTTTTCTTTTTTGTCTCTTGTCATTTACTTTTCTTTTCTTATTCCCGTTTATTTTCTTTCAAATTCTTCCTTTATTTTCTCGTTTTATTAATCTTTCTTTCAAGTTTGTATATTATAATTTTGTCTCCGTATTTTTGTGAATATAGTGATATTTTTTCTTAACTTCTTTACAGACTTTGAGTAGACTTTTGCAGACTTTGAGTGTCTAAAGTAAATTTATTATTTCATTTTTTATTTCCTAATGTACATGTTATTATGTTACCATTTATGTACGTTTCAATTTTAATCTCCTCTCTTTATAAAGTAGTTCAAAGTTTTTGTTTGTTGTTTGTGCTTTTATAATTGCAATTTTATTTTTGTATTTAATGTTTCTATTGTTGTTTCATTCTACATTGTAAATATGTACTTATTGCCTTCTTTCTAAATGAGTTATGGTACCAGAATAAAATAGACTCCAATTAAATGAATAAACACTCCCAATTCTTTAACTCGGGAATGTGGTTGTTTGATTACCGTCACCAATTATGCAGATTGAAAATGTTGGTGAGGTTTTCCCAGTAATCTTGCGAATGCTAGGAATTAACCCAGAAGCAACCTTGCCAGTCCTTCATAACTGTGCATATACTCCAAGATACCTAACAGACTTGAAGAGCGATATATCGTACCCTGTAAAATGTATCCAGCTATACACAGTCTAAAAGCAAACGAATATATCCTGTTTAACAAACACCCTATGCGCGATTTCATTGCCGTCGCTTTCAGCGTAAATATAGTCCACAGCAGTCTTTAAACTTCTTAATGCGACTTTTATTTTAACTTTCACTTAAAACTTTGCCACAGGGATGTGTTTTTCTGCAAGAACGTGGTTGATAACATCCATTTCGTTTAGAGAGTTACATCAATACGTCGGCGGCGTTACGAATTAGTACCGGCTAAGTACCCAGTACTTAGTTTGCCGGAGTGATTACGAACATTAAAATGAACCGCGTGCACCGGAAAATAATGAACGAAATAAAGGGGCCACCTCCTAAATATCGTTATCGCAGGAGCGACTGGCGTAATTGTGTCCAATTATCGGACCGTTCTGGCAGTTTGTAATCATCACTTGAGCACAACAGTTGAAATTTTAACGACAGCGCTACCAAATGGCCACGGCTGCAATTATTGAGATGGAGACAATAAACAAATAAGAAGAGTGTTTTGCTGCAGCAGCAAACACAGATGATCGGCTGCGCTCAAGTCTAGTTCAGTTAATTGACACCAGAGTGACGGTCGACGTGACGTCAAATTATAAACTTCCCCTAACGAGCAACTGAAGCTCCCATTAAAATAAATTGCGCCCTTAGCCAACACTTCTAGGTCAAACAGCTTTAAGCATTTACCGGCTTTGCGGATGTTTCATGATTTTTAAAACAACTGTTAAATTTAGAGTTTAAAAAAAAAATCCCCTTCATTGTCTTCATAACTCATATACAATGTTCGCTCAGTAAAAAGCAAAGTTGTTTGTTGTTGCAAAGTGGTGTTTTTGGGTTATGTCACGTGCAGGGGATGAAAAAATCTTACTGTTAGCAATTGAGCTTACACATCCAGATACAAAGAATATAGGCAGATTTTAATATACAACTGAAACAGAAATTTTAATTATTAATAACACACATTTATATGTTAAAACCACACACACCTTAAAAATATTAAAACACATTTATATGTATATAACATTTGTACATTTGAAATTTGTTTTCCGCTCATCTGATCCAAAACGATCCTTTTTACGTTTTGTCAATTACGATTGATTATTTATAACTTAGAAGTTTTTTGTTCAACTTTTTCTCCTCCTTATATATTTTATTCAAGAGGCTATAAATAAATAAACAAAAAAATTAATACATAAATTCACATTTAGAGTCTACCCACTCAGTATAGCCACTATGGTTTGTATTATTTCTAATGTTAAAATGTTAAGAGCTTTAAACTCGTGTGCTTTTATACACACTGTATATGTAATTTTGTATCGTTTATAACTTAAAGAAACAGTTCCTCTTTACTCATTATTTAAACAAAGATTGTACAACAATTAATGGACATGTTAAGTCATTGATTTAAACCACTTTACCAACTTCCGGGTAGCCACCCTTAAACTTAGTCTGAACCCTATCTCGAGTTATTTGCGTAATGAGTACACGCACAGTAAATAACACGCGGCAATGGAGTTAAGTCTCCGTGTACAGAGCGAAGCCGCCCTCGCAGATATGATGGAGTTAGGGCTTAAAGTGACACGATTTCACGAACCATAAAATCGCCTCGGTCACTGAGTTGGGCCTCCAGGCGTTCAACACAAACTTTGGTAATTAACCAGGAGGGAAGACGCAGACGCCGAGGGGGGGAGACGAGGGAAGAGCATTCATCGAATACGGGGGTGGGGGACCCATTGTGTGTGCATCCTATGTGCAAGCTTCTTGGCGGCTAAAATGTGGGATACTGATTGATATTCGGATTTTTGTGAGAGAAGTTATTATTTATAAAAAAGTGCTAAATGGTTTCTTCGGTGTAATTTTTGTAACCATTACACTTTATATAAATATATGTGAAATATGATATTTATAATAAGCCACTATGGAGTTTATAATGTGACATGAGACAGAAAGTGTTTTTACTTTCCATCTTATCATCAAGTATTTTTAAAATTTTCTTTGTTCCAAATTTATCAAAAGAAAACATTTTTCGGTGAAATCAATCTTTACGTTTTAATATTACTTTAAATTCAATTCATATCTTGAGCAAGACGAGACTATACTTTGTCGAAAAACGTATAGATTGGTTTTACCGAGAAATGTTTACAATTCTGAAGGGTTTCACGGCCGATAGATTTATTATTTGCCATTCTTGTGTTCAATATAATGAGTACATCTAATGAAAAAAGAAATAGAAAAACGAATTGAGTCAAGAATTTTGGATGTAATTCTGATGAATCGTTAAATTATTACAAATAAAAACTCTTTTATTAATTATTTTTATTAGGTTTCATTTATTGTTCTTATTTCATTACATTGTTCACAGATTGAACCTAAGAGTGGCAAACAATAATTAATAATTATATATACTTTTATTATAATCCGGTGGGTTAACATATTATAACATAATACACAATTTTCAATCTCTCAATTATCCCTTATATAGGTAGGTACAAGATTAGTTAGTGTGAAATACGTAATTTAATTAACTACGAGATCTACAGTGGGTCCGTGGCTTAGTTCAGAACAAGAAAATCGGTCGATCTTTCGTCGAGCTTGGTATTTCACAAATGATGTAGGCCTACACCCCCGCTACACAAACATGAGACGAAATCCCCGAATTCATTACCAGAAGCCATAACAGAAGTTCAACCATGCGCAAATTTCATGGAAACCCAACATCTAGTCAAATAATAGGCGTCCACACAACAAACAAACAAACGATTACATTTGATTACTTTTTGACAGTTGGAACACAACAATTTCTAGGAAACTGGGGTCGCACTGGGGCTGTACAAACAACATATTATAAATGCAGTGACAAAAATACCCTGTGGCGTTCTCAGCTTTGCCACGGACCCAGTTTAAGTAGTCCTTCAAACGTTTTGCTCTGATCTTTTAACATCAACCACTAATTGTGCCTGCAAGGTACGAAGACGCCTTCCAATGAACTTAACTTATTTGTATTATCATTCTGCGTGAGCCCCTTGAAAGGTATTATAGCGGTATTAGTATCACAGTGTGATGGGGGTGTTAGTGAACCACTAAGAGCTGTGATGTTGTGACAGGACGAATAGTGTGGCTAGGTGGTTGTCCCGACCAGTGTGAAGGTGGATGGTTGAATTGGAAATATTTCATTGAGTGGGGAGATGTTAATTATTTTCTCACACACACAAATCAGGAACATATTACTTTTATTAACCTCTTAGTAGAAAACTAATATAAGTGTATTTTGAATGTTCCGTGTACTATAAAAGAAGAACCCCCAGGAAACATCTGCATAAATGTATACATTATATAATGTTACCATGATAAATTAGTAGGTGAACACTGCTATTAACATAGGAACAATAAACATACTTCAAGTATATTTGGGGGGGGGGGGGGGGGGGTTGGGGTAGCAACTGTAAGTTTGTTCTTACAAGTGTTAACAAAAATTAATATAGAGTATTATAATATGTGAGTTGAATGTCGTGAACATAGCTTGTGACCTAGGAATAATAAACATAATACCAAGTACTGCCGGTGATGGAAATGCAAATGAGATTCGGGCGTTATCGCCTCAACGAGGGTTGAGGCGGCGGACATGGCCGGTTAGGCTAGGCCCAGCACCATGTGTGTATTGAACGGGCTTGGGACTAGCGAGGGCCTAGGGCTGCGGAGCGCATCCAGAGACCATATGCCGGGGAGTGCTTTAAAAACGGAAGGGAAATTGCACGAGCATGTTTATGGCTAGTTTGCGTGAAGATAGCTCGAAAAAGGTTCTCTTTGAAACCTGCTGCAGAGTAAAAAACTAATATAATAAACCCATACGAATGCCGGTATAAAGTTCCGCTTTAAAACGTATAAGGTTCTGTCTCAAAGGGTTCAAAAACAAAGCATTTTCGCACTTTGCAATAGAGATAGGGAAATGATATGAATTTGTGTTTCAGAGAATTCAATTTACGTATTGCCTGAAGAATACACGATGAGGAGGTTTCGTTGGACGAGGCGACGGAACAATTACACTGATCAAGTTGATGTTATTTTGAGTCCCTTCAAATAAAGAGGAAAGTGAATTGTGTCTCGTTCTGCTACTGTAGGTTCCTTGTCTAATCAAGAAGACATCAGTAAACAAGGTGCCGGGGCACGATCAAATTATGGCAACAAAGTCTGTTGTCTGGAGAATAGAAAATATCAATATACACTAACACAATCACTCAACGTTTATTTACGGGGTTAACGATTGTACTATGAGGCAGTTCAAATTGAGGCGTTTTCCAAAAATTCCTTTGTCCACAAAGAGTGTTATTTTTAGGAACAACTAAAATTAAGATAACAGTGCATATTTAGTTTTTTTTTTTGTATATACAGTTTTCTTTTAACACAAACACGCAGTGGAAATTGGTTGCTTTTATGATAGGACTGTGGTTGTTTTTGTGTCAACAAAGACAGCGTATTATGATAAAGCTATAATGGAGAAATTTAGTGATACTAATAACGCAAAACCTAATTATTGGAAAATGGGCGTTTTTGTAATTAACGGCTCAATTATCTATATCACGCCAGAATTTCGATATCAATATCATCGGATATTAACAATATGTAAAATAGAGCTTATGATCATAATATTATGTTATACCTATTAATTTATGAAGGGTTTTCCGAAGGATTTTCATCCAATGTTTTAAACAAATTTCTCGCCATTGTTTCTAAAATAATTTTACAAAATAAAACATTGTTGATTTGGTTATATCAGGGTGCATATCCACATGAAGAAGCACGCAAGCACCACGTGCAAGATAGGCAGAAATAACGGTGATATATAGAAATACCGATATCCATGCAACAGATAATTAATTACATTACGTGGGTCCAAGCTTAACATTATTTTGTAAAAGGTTTTCCAAATCAAACCTTTTGGCAGACTATTGTCATGATTGCTTGCTAGTACGGAAAGTATAAGATTATGATTGTGTCTTACAATGCATTAAGCATAGCCGTTTAGTCTCGGAGTAAGGAGTTAACAAGCGCTCTTTATTTTATTTTTGTGCATTGTTGATTTTACAAAAAACATTTGTCTCTATTATTTTGTTTTGATTTTTAAATCCAATTGCTTTCAAATTTTGCTACTTGTATCTTTCCCAAATACATTCATCTTCATATTTCACCCACTCATCGTCTCGAATAGCCAAATGTACAAATATTGAACGTAAAATCCAAATATCAAATAAAATCTTGCAAAATATCAAAACTTCTGAAAGACTGTTTGCAATCGATCAGAACGATCGGAAATCACAACTTTAAATTATGTACAAAGCAGCCAGGAAAATAAACAAACGTAAAACTAAACTCAATTATCCTTGACCCAAAGTTTCAGTAGCAGTCGAACCAAACTCGCGCCATTATTTATCTGTTTATAAAATGTGATCCAATAATCCACAACCTGCCAAAAAGTGATTGCGTTCTCCAAATTAGACAGCATGGCTAATTTATGTGCGCCCAATAATCCGGGGGGTGTAAGGGGCGCTTCTCTGTGACAGGCAATCTCCTGCGACGTCTTCCGGTCGCATGTATACGTCGCCGTAATATTACCCTCGCTTCGTCGGTCTCTGTTAAAACCGATCACAAACATGGAAGTGTGCGGCTTCTATGATGGCGTACAATCTCTTGTAAATGTGTTATTTATTATTATTTAGAAGACGTTTCTGGTACAGATCAGTTCGGTTGAAGCCCATGAACTCTGTCACGATGTACAAGCGTAATTTATGTTTTAGACACGAAGGAATTGATGGTTTTCTCGAGTCTTCAAACTATGTAAGATGACAAAAATCATTGAGGGCATTTCTCGAAGCTACAAGTATGAGCTGCATTTTAGTCTCCTAACTATAACTGCCAGCCAATCACATTTTTAGACGTCACTTCCATTGTTGCTTGAGCAACTATTTAGATGACTGCGAATCCCGTGCTGTCTAGATCAAATGCCATCAGTTTAGAAATGTTAGATACGACCAAACTTGATTTCTTCGACACAGAACTATCCAACAGCTGGACTCGATACCTCGAACGCCATCACAACGCTGAAATGAGGGCCTACCTCGTATAATACGGAACGCATCACGTGCTGCGACCTTTATTCAAGAGAATACGGTTCCCGTATCTCCCTACGATCTCGGCGAGGTTATTCAAAGTGGTGGAGTAACTGGCCGTGATCAAGTGTCGGAGTAGGCCGCACTTTATCGGCGCAGGAAGGTTATCGGCCACCTGGGGGCCGGGGATCCATCTTGCACCGCTTTAGTTGGCCGCCCTCGCATTCTCTGACCTGACTCACGGCCGCCAATACATTCGGTTCGGGTCGGCGCTACCGGAAAGATGGGGCCGTAAATTTTATTTAAAGGTGTTTGTAAAATGTTAAGGGTCTCTACTAACTAGGAAATGTACTAGGATCAAGAAGACGTATATGTCTCTCATGATACAACTGATGGTCGATAGCCAACCACCTAGTCGAGTTATTGTATACTTGCCCTAACGTAGCCGACCTCCAATCATTATCTACGTGCCACTTTCATGCACGCTGTTTCAACGATAACTAGCAGACTCCTGGCCAACAGGGTATTCTTATTATCTTTGCTCCTGGCGTTCTTTTAGTGCACAAGCCTCATGCAGTCACGCCCGCAGTATTAGGAATTTCCGGATATCCAACACTAGGTCGTAGATTATCCCTAATGAATCTTTGTCACGTAGATGGAAGAAACTAGAGAAGTATAAAATTAAGTTGGTATTATAGTTACGTGGGAACCACTTTAGTCTATCCTTGAGTGTACGACATACGGTATCCTTTCTTCAGTGGCCATGGGATGGTTTATCGTGCGAAGCGCTCGCGCTTATACATCTTCCCCCTCCCCCCAAGAACCACCACCCTCCACCATACAATAACTTGTGCATACTCGTTATTGTTTAGCGACATGCGACATAGATCTTCACACGCGACACACTTAAGTAGAACCATAACTAACACACCGAGTTAGTCACCTGAGAGGGCAGATCAGGCAAAGCTGGTGTGCACCCCCTAACTGGTATCCCTACGAAGTCATTATTACTATTATTAGTATTACTAATAGTACACGAGCGCAAAACCGTGTATACGTGCTTACTCCCTTCAGTTTATTAAATAAACGCGATCTCTCAGCATTGGATACGTGCACGGTGTATAGCCTTTAAAGTTATACGATACTTTGTACTTTGATGATTTAACATAAAATAATAGTAATAATACAAAATAATGAAAGATTCTCTTCCTATAAAACTACGTGAAATGAACTTGATTTTAGTTAGTAATATGGAGAGAAGTACAAAATATTGAAAAAGTTTTGTTAGCATGATAAGAACTAAGTATTTAATTCAAATTTAATAAGTTTAAAATGTTTTGATCGATACGGTATATTGCGTCAATCCCAAGAAAGATGGCGGCTACCCGCACCGATGTGACGTACGACCATATTGTGTTCAGGGAAGTTAGGTAAAAAATGGGGGGACGATTGTTTCATTTGTAGTACAAGTAGTAGTATTATAGTTCATACTACAATATGATTCTATAGTTTCATTCCAACACTGTTTTTAACAACACTTTTGTACATTAACACCGAATGGCTGCAATAAAGCTAGCAATATACACTTCGCAATAACTCCATCGTTAAACACAAACAAGCCAGTAGTTTAGAATTATATCTTCTCTCTCAGACGCCGGTATGAAGGTATTTACTGCGTTCTAAGCAATAAGCATGGCGTATTTATCAAAAATGTAATTCTATTACGCTGGAATTGACATCAACATCACATAAACTTAGAATTTTAGTTTTCCTTTTATTTTAAGACCATCTGTTGAACTGATTTTAGCTTTTCACGTCTCACATACCCACGGTCAATAAATCCGGAAAATGCCCTTTGAGGAAACTCACTGAAGATCCTTCTAACTATTGCAATTAGTTCGTAAAGCTACTTCATTGTCGCTGGTCGGAATTGACAGGATGACAAGAGTAAGTCGTAGCTTTCCTCTGGATATAAGACGCTCACTCATTGGTGTTCTTTGTCAACAGGAAAGCACTGCACGGCACTGTACGGCACTGCAGGTATTGACATCAACACTGCACGGCACTGCACTGCAACGCGCGGGGTCAGGTCTTGTTAATAATGCATAGCCATATGACCTGCATGAACTTCTGAGATCGACTTGTTGTGGTGCTTGATAAGTGATAACCCGTGAGTTGTGAGTATCAAATGCTGAACAAAGCCGCGACCCGCGAGTCTACTTTGCTCCTGTATCATTCTGATTGTTTGTAACAGAAGCATTTACTGAACACCTGGCTGGGCAAAGACCACTTCCCAATCCCTCCGCCTCATATCCAACTGTACAGAAGACACTGTAAACACGTCTCTTAGTGAGCCATTGCCAAATTTAACAATACACAAAATAAAAATACCTTCAGAGCAAAATAATATTATTTGATATAAAGTATATTTTGGAACGGTAATGAAGAAGATGATGGTTTGCTGATGTATTATAATAAAAACAAAATTCTAACAAAGTGAATCACAAAGGAACGAACATTAGCATCGTGTTCTGAACTTTACGAAGAAGTATAATTAATAATTAAAACTTCTTTAGGCATTTTTACTCTAATTTCATTTAATTCATTCGAATTTTTCTTTGGTACAAGTTCGTGTAATTCCTTTGAAGTGTTGATTATTTGCAGTCGGATAATGAACATCTTACAACAAGAACTCAACTATTTTAATTACCATCGCAACAAAGAGTTAGATGGTCCCGGGGCGGTTAGTCCTCTAGCTAGGCGGCAGAGCGCGCCACCGGCAGAGGTAACTTTTACTTCCGGCCGTAATAACGCAAAGTTATGTGTTTAGTAAGAAAATTCTGAAATGTTTAGTGAGAGTATAAAGTTTGGCGAGTTAGTGACGTCATAGTTTTTGTTACGCTGTTGCCGTGTTACGTGTGTGGCGACATTAAGGGGGAATTATGACGGGGCCGCGCTGATGAATAAATATCACCGCCTCGTGATAAAAACAAACCGAGCAAAGTTGTGAGCGCGCGAACATCAAAACGGTGAAGAGGGGAAAGTTGGGGGAGCCATTTTGGAACGGTTTCAGATTAACGCCAACATTCGTAATTGTCTGACTTATTGGCGTTTCATAGCTCGCTGGAGTTGTTAAGGTTGCACAGTACGGTCGCTTTAAGTATTTTATGTTCGGCATCGTCGTTGGTGACGATATTTACTACTTACACAGATATTTGCAATATCTTATAGTTCCTAAGAATGTACACACAAAGGCTCCTATGTGTAGAGAGATTAATACATCTGAGGTCGGAATGAGACCAGTTCACAGAGTGTTCATTCGTCCCCCCTTTAAACAGGACAGTCTCGATTTTTAGGGACCTGTCCCTGTGTCCCCACAACTGTTTACGGGGACGCTGTTTTGCCCAGTTTTTTTGTAATATACCGCCGATTCATGTGTGAATTAATCACAACAAATAAATGTAAACATTTAAATTTGTATTTGATTATTCACCCAAAATTAGCCTACTGGCTCAGCAGGGCGATTCTGTATGAGCGACGATAAGTTTATCACCGGTTTTGGTCGTTACTGAAGGCGAATGCAAGGCGGTGATTGGCTCATCGGCTTCTTCTAACAACTAAAACCGGCGATAAACGTATCGTCGCCCATACAGAATCGCCCTGCTGATCGTTGTTAATGATATTTTGAGGATAAAAATAGCGCAGCATTGTTTCGCATCCGGCGACTGGGGCTCTGCCCCAGACCTCTTAGGCCTACAACCCACGCAGCTACACGCTTCAAAGTTATGGCTGATAGCGGCTCAGTTCCGGTTTTTCACTTTAAAAGAATGGACACCCTGGACTAGTTATACTTACACGTTGTGGCTATGGTTGGAAATACCCCTGCCGTACAGAGAGAAGAACCCAGCGCGAGCCTACGTTTTTATAACATCTGAAAAATGCCACACACTATTGAGGTCGTGATGACAGAGGCGGACACTCAGCGCCATACATTATATTACATTCGATATATTGCCTTCCTTTTCGGATTGAGACCACTGACATGACTATAATTTCACAAGGTTTTAATACTCATCCTGTCTTTCGCCGTTACAACTAGAAACGTTCGTAAACTTATCCATAAAACCCATTAATTGTAATTCAATATGGTTGCAATTATCAAAATAAATACAACTACATACCAGATCATCAAGGAATTAATTACTATTACTCTTTATTGTAAATACAATCGCATATAAAGAATTGTATCATACTAAGCTTTTAATTGAAAGTACGTAACTATAGTCCCGTTCTCAGAACCTTATCTATACATCTACTTTCATGCACGCTGTGTCTTTCTTCACATATACCTAATGTATAGGGGTCCGTGAAAACGGTTTTATTTTACAGTAAATTTCGTTTTTGAAGTAACAAATTTCGGTGTAATTTAAGAAAAACTGTATTTTGACGGTTTTATTCATATTTTCACGCATGTAGCGTTTCATTTATAACTTACATATGGGTGCTTTATCTACGAGAAGTTTGAATATGCATTTATACAGTGTTACTTGGGACACTTTATTTTTTCCAGATTGTCTATACCGGCAAAAAAGCAGAAAAAATGAGCTTATGATTAAAAACCTCTTATTTTTCATCTTTTTCGTCATTAAAAACACGAATAATACGAATTTCGGTGTTATTCACCGATTTATACGAATTTCGGTGTTTGGCGGTGATTCAATTTTGACATTTTCATGTTTAAAATCGATCAATTCATGCTCATTTTGTGAAATAAAATTATTCCTACATATTTCGGTGTTATCGTTATTCGCGAAATACACGGACCTCTAGTAATGTATAGTCTTCCGCTTGGTTCACAACTCTCGTTAGCTACGCCCACAGTTCCAGGTAACCTACCGAATGTCATATCGCTAAAGAACATGTTTTAAGTAAACTAAATTACTATTGTACTCGACTATTTCGAAAGCATAAGACTACTTATGCTGAGGAAAGTTTAGAGTAGAAGAGCTTGTGTTTCTATTATCATGATTGTGTGGCGCGTGCGCAGTAGCCACGTGACGTCACACGATGATGTGGATCAGTGAGGGAGATGCGTGCGCAGTAGCCACGTGACGTCACACAATGATGTGGATCAGTGAGGGAGATGCGTGCGCAGTAGCCACGTGACGTCACACGATGACGTGGATCAGTGAGGGAGGCGCGTGCGCAGTAGCCACGTGACGTCACACGATGACGTGGATCAGTGAGGGAGGCGCGTGCGCAGTAGCCACGTGACGTCACACGATGACGTGGATCAGTGAGGGAGGCGCGTGCGCAGTAGCCACGTGACGTCACACGATGACGTGGATCAGTGAGGGAGGCGCGTGCGCAGTAGCCACGTGACGTCACACGATGACGTGGATCAGTGAGGGAGGCGCGTGCGCAGTAGCCACGTGACGTCACACGATGACGTGGATCAGTGAGGGAGGCGCGTGCGCAGTAGCCACGTGACGTCACACGATGTGGATCAGTGAGGGAGGCGCGTGCGCAGTAGCCACGTGACGTCACACGATGACGTGGATCAGTGAGGGAGGTGCGTGCGCAGTAGCCACGTGACGTCACACGATGACGTGGATCAGTGAGGGAGGCGCGTGCGCAGTATCCACATGACGTCACACGATGACGTGGATCAGTGAGGGAGGCGCGTGCGCAGTAGCCACGTGACGTCACACGATGACGTGGATCAGTGAGGGAGGCGCGTGCGCAGTAGCCACGTGACGTCACACGATGTGGATCAGTGAGGGAGGCGCGTGCGCAGTAGCCACGTGACGTCACACGATGACGTGGATCAGTGAGGGAGGCGCGTGCGCAGTAGCCACGTGACGTCACACGATGTGGATCAGTGAGGGAGGCGCGTGCGCAGTAGCCACGTGACGTCACACGATGTGGATCAGTGAGGGAGGCGCGTGCGCAGTAGCCACGTGACGTCACACGATGACGTGGATCAGTGAGGGAGGCGCGTGCGCAGTAGCCACGTGACGTCACACGATGTGGATCAGTGAGGGAGGCGCGTGCGCAGTAGCCACGTGACGTCACACTATGATGTGGATCAGTGAGGGAGGCGCGGAGATCGAACGGGGACGCGAGAAAATCAGCCAGTGACGCCGACAAGGAAGCCAATCACATTCAACTCCCAGCGCACCTTAAGGTGATAACAAGAGTCAAACCTGATGCCGTCCGTACACCGGCCTAGGTCTTCCCATACTGTGGTTTAGTGAACCTCAGTATTATGTCGCTGTAGCGGATCGTAAACGCGCCTTTTCACACCACGTCCACGACAGTGTTGATATTTGGATTTGGTCCCTTATTGTGGCCATGTTGTTCTAAAATAATAAGTAAACTTTGTATTACTATATTTTTTTCTTTATTCTTCTCTTCTCTCTTTTCAATTCCCTCCTTATTTCTCTCTTTTTATTAACATTTTCTTTGATATTTGTTTGCATTTTTAGGGCGCGACAGCGGCCTTATAAGTTTGCACCAGATTTATGTATGTATGTATGTATGTATGTATGTATGTATCCGTTCGCATTTCACGCGCGACAAGAAAGATGTATTTATTTGAAGTAGAAGATATTAACGAATATAAATGAAACTTGTCAATAATGATCTCAGTAGAATGACGTATGTGTTTTGTAAATCTCAATATTTTGAGCTGGGCGTAAGTACCACTAAGTGCAAGTTTTGTAAGACAACAAAATTTGTTACTTTGCACATCGCTACGGTTTTTTAAAAAATGTCTGCTATCAATTTTGCGTTATCATTATGAAACTCAAACTTGACCTGTAGTAATCCTTTGACTTTAGAATGGCGTAACATTTACATTTCTGACATTTGTATTTGAGACGCTACGTGTTACAGAAAATTCATTCAATTTTAAATTGTGTTTTTGGTTTTACACTTTATGGCCAATCTGAAGTAATGTTTATGCATTGTTACGAAAAATACGCATTCATGTTCTAAATCCAGTCGTATGTGATAGAAAAAAACAAAATAATACATAAAATATTATCCAGGGGTGACTAAACAGGTCAAGTTTTGGCCCGCATTTTGGGCTCGGCAAGATAAATGAATTTATTTCTGGTTGAAGATTGCAACCCATATTACTGATTTTTTGCATGGCATTTGTCACTAAAGGAATGTAATAGTATGTAAATTAGCAATGCTATTGGTTGAAGGATAGATGAATAATTCTAGTTTGAACGATCCTCAGCTCAGCCTCGCGCTATAAAGAACGACAAGTGAAATGCTCGTGTTTACGTGTGCGTGGACAAAATGTGGAATGACTGTTGTAGTACACTTACGCAAATGAGTCTTCCATTGTTAGATGCCCAATTACTATTATGGCAATGCAAAAACCGAGGATTTGTCCGGTGATACAAAAAGCAGTCTGGCCCAGATCGTATGTCGCCATGCTTCAAAGCCGGATTATATGTTAGTCACTCAACGATACTACCCTTGCAAAATGCATATGGCTGTTATTGAAATAAAACCGTGAAAGTTGTAATACGGAAAACTAAAACATGATATTAATATTACACAGAGCTGTATTTATTTGGTGTAGGCCTACACTGTAAAGTGTAGGCCTATATTACATACTAAGATTTTATTAAGTGTGTACAGTGTATCATTTTTCTTTCTAATATTTGCGGTATGTACCCGATAGCGCAATTAGCAAGAGATTTGTATGTACGGCCGGAGTTAGAGCAGTTGCAACTTTGTAGTATACTTTCGTATGACACGACAGCGATTATCAAATTGGTTGTATTACTTTGAATATATTTATTCGTATGTATCACTGATTAATATTCACAAGAAACCATGCACGTACCTCTCGTAACCAGAACATCAAACGACTTGATGATAGTAGAACCTTTATTAACAATATCGGTCTCTACAGCCAAAGCTCTTGCCATTCGACACAGAACAATAACAAAACATGTATTAAAAACAAAAATTGAAATTTAAGCAATTAACACTTAATGTATGTTTTAAAAAGCTAATAAGAAAGTGATGCCTAAAAATAGAAATAGATGAACGTAAAATGCATAAAAAATATCTTCGGTGAAGCTTGCACTCAGCTTGAATAATTTTCGAAACGTCTCGAAAAACAAGGTTCTTGTTCACCTATCAACTATCATAAGACCTATTACTCTGATATCTGTAAGATTGTAATAGGTCGTATAGTAGGATAGTCGAATCGTCGAATAGTCGAGTTATAGGTATGCTTCTTCATACGGTCCACTTTCTCCGCTTGTTCCATGTGATCCTCAAACCGGACAGTTGGATATAAAATAAACCCTTCCGACTTCCCCCTGTATGTATTTAATTAATTGAAGTTAATTGATATGTTGTGTGACGAAACGTCAGTAAACTGTGGCTTCACTGTAAAAGCACGCTGCCAGCTTATTGGTTAATGGCATCATGTTTAGTGGCAAGTGAATTATGAGGGTCTGTTTCATATCGGGGTCAGACACAGGAGGCGAAGAGGGAGGGGGAATCTTACCATGTGTTTATACAAAAAACGGAACATGCACCTAAATTATCGTATAGCTCGCAGTTTTGACTGTGTCGCCGTGATAGAATTCATTTTGCCTATCTGGACACTGTTCGTCACTATGTTCTAATGCCACAACAGTATGTAGAAACATTATCAGATTATAAATTTCAGCCCTTACATGACATGCATAAAGAAATTAATATATTCATATAGTAGAAATAGCATTCATTCTCCTTTTTGCAAGTCCAATTTACAGGTAAAAAATCATAATCCTAATGATGTCGGGATTGTTTTATGGGAGTTGTGTCTCAGGATTCTAATTATTTTATTTTTAATATTATTGGTTCACCAATAATAATTATTATTTTCATAATTTTGGTATGTAGTACGTGTCTTGCCCAAAAGTCAAAGTATCAAAGCATTACGTTTTACTGAATTCAAATTGTTTTATCGCACTTAGAACCATATCTACGAAATCTGTTATATTTATTGTTTCATGAAGTTTATGATCATTGTGCAATATGATATGTATTGTATGATTTTTTTGATGCACTCGTTAGGCCTACCGTTTTCTATGTTTCCTGGTATATCGTGTACGGATTATTGCCATGTCCTTATTTCCCCCATTTGTGTGGAATTTCTTGTGCTGTGAAAACAGATGCCTTGTGGTCCGCGTAATGGTTTGGTCATGCTTTAATCGGTGGGGCTGACTGTAAGGATCAAATTTCATCTGGAAAGTGTCACAGAATTTGTACCTGGCCGTGGCCGTTATGGTTTCCGATATTTATGTGGCGTGAGGGGGGTTGTTTCTTAAAATCAGTATGAGAACAAAATCCGTCCACATATGCAGTAGTCTTCACAGCGAGTGCATGGGTGCGTGTTGACTTGTCCATGTGATTTGTATAATCGACGATCTATGAGTGTGCTATCAACATTAATGAAGTGATTATTGGATATTGCGTTTAAGGTGTTCACTTCACCCTTGTGTGTGTTATATTTATTTGTCTTTGTTTGTGCACGTTGTATGAACACATGTGTAGGCCGTGTGATCGTTCTTGTGCGACGCTACGTGTTACAGAAAATTCATACAATTTTAGAGTGTTTTTGGTTTTACACTTTATGGCCAATCTGAAGTAATGTTTATGCATTGTTACGAAAAATACACATTCATATTGTAAATCCAGTCGTGTGTGATAGAAAAAAGTAAATAATACGTACAATTATTATTCAGGGGTGACTAAACGGGGTTTAAAAAAAATTGTTTGTTTTTTTTTTGATCGCGATAGCGGTCGAACGAAAAGTCCGATCAATTTGAAATTTGGACCATCTACAAGCCTCAATGTGGATTTAACGTCATTAGTTTTGTGGACAAATCTGTTGAAAAGTTACAAAGTTACAATTTAATTATTACAAAGTTATTCCCAAACACAATGGCGGCAAAATGTGAGATAGCCATTTTTTAGTAAATTTCTAGCCGGTCACGAATATACAAATTTCAACGCGATCCGATGAGAATTGTAGGTACAAATTACAATTTTGTATTGCTGAATTGTAGTGAAGTAACTATGACAACGAAACATCCAAGCTATAATTTATATAGACAATCGATCTTTTATTGAACAATGGCAGGAAGTGTAATAACTATAACAGTAAAAACTCAAATCTTTCCACATTTTTGTCACTTTCATTGAACAATGACGATGGCTTTGAGAACTTTTCGCCAGAAAGTTCGTGGACATATGGACGCGCTCGTTTATCAACGCGTCAAACAGAGCGTTTTCCTAGTGTGAGTAGTCCATAAGTGCAGTATGTAGTTGAGACAGGGACTTACAAAGCCTGTCTGGAGGACTGGAGTTATAGGTCTCGCAAAACAACCTCGGTAATGCTTTCGTCATCAATCAATGACGTGTTTACGGTCTCGGCCAACCCGAGCAGGTATCTGAATTAGCCACGGTCGCTGGTTGGCTGCCGCTCACCCACCCGTGACGGAAGCATTACCGAAGATCTTGTACGGCGAGTCTATAAGTAGTTCGGTAAATGAAATGGTGTACAATTCAATTTTATCCTTACATTTTGTCAATATGCGTAAACATTTATAATGATTATCTTATCACACTTTTTAGTTTTTATTATTGGTTAAATGGCAATTTAAAATCATAGCAGAAGACCGTTTTAATATTTTAAAATATGATTCATTTTTAAGAAATGATGGGTCCTATTTACGTTTGGGGAAAATGAGCTTCTATTGTTATATACGTTCCAATTCCATTATATATATATATATTTTAAATTGATCGCGCCCTACAGTAAATGGCATAAGTCCATTTACAGATAAAATCATAATCCTAATGTTGTCGATATAGTGTTGTAAGAGTTGTGTATCACGATTTTAATTAATGTAATCGAATCATCGTATCAGCAGATTATTTTTAATCTCGTGGATGTTCTTTTAGAGCTAATATTACATCACCCTGGTATCTCGGAGGGCGAAATGTGTTTCTTTCAACTATTAATTTTTTAAAATATTTATTAACTTCACGTCGTTTTATAAATTATAACAAGTGACACTGTCGGTATTTGATTAGTTTGTAACATATGCCCCGGAAATGACTGGCGAGGGAACAAGGTCGCGCCAGCGACCTTGTTGTTTCTACTTTCCTTTTCGAATTACGTATTGTGGTTTTGTGTATAATCAACTTATTTTCTTATTCATTGTGTGTCGTTATATTATATCAATTTCATATTGAAATTTCTTCTTTATTAAATGGTTTCATATAAGTTTAAGTATACATAAAGAAATTGTTTTCTTCTTCAATACATTTCTATTTTGTTTACTTATAGTTTGTTTTGCTGTTGCGTAACTTTTATTTAATAGTTATATTTGGTCGTGTTTTATTCTTGTATTTCGGAAGCAAAGGTGCTCGTAAAGCATTGGAAAGAGGAGCAGTCTATTTTTAGTAGTTAATTCATTTATAGAAAATATTGTTTACAATGTTATGCCGGCGTCGTAAGTTGTTCCTAAACAATGAGAAAGACGATTTTTAAAACTATTTACTTCCGAAATTCTTATAAATATATTCCCCCTGTTTACATGGTAAGAAATCTCCATTCATATACTCTCACCAACATTAAGAATTGACATACGTTCTCCAGTCCATAACTTGATCCCACGAAATGTCCCAACTTAGCGACACTATGAGTGATTTATTTATTGTATCAATTCGTTATTAAAGAATTAACTCTTTCTTTTCCTCTAATACTCTCATCACGGTTTCCTTCTTCCCACGCATTCACAGCGTTGTTCGCACGACTATGCAACCCTTCCACTTGACAGAAGACTCTTGTTAGCCCTCGTAGCCCAGCCGTCAACTAACTCAGACAGCTAAATTAGAGATCAAGTGGGATCGTTCCCTGAGGGACCCTCTATCGATTCAATGCCTGACCTTCTTGTTAAACTATCAGGATGCCGCTCCTCCATAGCTATGACCAGGCACCTCGGACTATATACACTACCTCACGACCCCCCCCCCCCTCTATGTACACTATCCACAAGCCCAACCGTGATTATATGACACTATTCCCCCTCCCTCCCATCATAACCTAGATTTTTCTTCATTTTTTAGAAACAAAACTGATATATTACATTAACCTACCACGAATGATAACGACCGTGAGGCATTATGGGTATTGTTTCTAGTATTTAAATCACCTAAACAAATTTAAAAAGAAAACATACAAGTTTAAGCTGTCCATTCGTCCAATAACAATTTGCCTTCTTCATATGATATTATGTTTGTTATTTACAAAGTTTTTTCTCACGTCTTCTGAATTCTTCTTCTCCTGAATTGAAAGGAAAAAAAATTACTAATTCCAGTTGAACAAAAATTAAAATGTTTTCGTTAAACAGCTGATAGCTTCACAAATGGTATATATTATAATAAAGCGCCTAAACCCACCATCACCTCATTTGATGTCATTCAATAGTCAATCAAATTAATTTCCATTCAATCTGGCGCAAGTTCTACGTATACTCATACAACGTTACTTGTACTAAGTATACTTGTGCAACGTTATCATCTCAACTATCTCTCTCTCATGACAACAGTAATTCGTATCCATCGGACATGTTTTTAAATCACACAAATAATGCAATAGTACATTGATTCTTCAGATTATTACAAATAATCTGATTGATTTTATAATTATAAATCTATGATCTCTTATCTTGGTATAAACGAGCAATTATTCACAAGATGAACTAATTCTTCCGTTTCAATAATTTATTCAAACCATTTATTTCTAATTGGTCTGCACTTGTTCCGTTTTAATTATGTGACTGCAATAAATGTTCAACAGGCATTAGTTTAGACTTACCCAATTAACTTGATTCATCTCTGAATAAGATACAATTCGGTGTAAGTCTATTTGAAAGTAGTTTTGTAAGAACTCAATCGTTTTAATACTACAGATCAGAGTTATTTTTTTTTTCTAGCGAGTGAATATAACTGAACATAAATCAGGTATTTGGAGTTTCTCTCCTATTTTCAAAGTGAAATTTAAACTAATCGTGCCAGTACAATTGCAAAATGTAGCCAAACATGTTGTAGTTTATAGCGTATCTCATTGTTGTTATCTCGGTGGTATTTTCTGATTGATTGATTGACTGATTGATTGTTAGGTGTTTAACGGCTCGTCAACATCTTGGTTACTTGTCCCATGGTTTCTGTTGTACCTCCTATAGTTTACACCTCGATAATGTTCCAATCGATGGATCGAATCTAACATTATGATGATCTCTTTAAATAGATAGAACTATATTTTAAAGCCTAGTCTCTTGGGATAGTTCCATACCTTTGAAAAACTTGCCGGCAGACTATAAAGATGAATGGATCCATACTGTTTAGTAAATACGTAAAGAAATCAAAGACAAAATAAATCAACACATTATACGTAACATAAAGTTAAATTTGATTCTTTACTTTACCTACCAAAGACAACATAGAAAACTTTGTTTTTTTGCACGCAATTTTAGTACATATTTTAATTTAGTAATTCCTGAAAAAGATCTTATAATTTTATGCACATGTAGGTTTTTGTCCAGGGAAATATACACACAGCAATTTGCTTCCCAGTGTTAATGATAATTGTTGTTGTAATACATTATGACTGTAGCGCCGACTCTTTTTGTACGAGGAAGAATTACTGAGGTCTTATTTTACTTCGTGCCCAGACGAGGTTTCCTGTCTTGAATTGTTCAACTGAACAAGTAGATGTATTCAGATAATAGAAAAGTGATGTCTTGTGCGCATGCTGTTTGTGCGCATGAGTAATTAATTCGCCTTATTATAAGTTGGGAAACTATCAGTAAATATTGCCATTAGAAAGGAATCAAATCTGTGACCTGCTAAAATTAAATTCTTGTCTCCCGTAGAATTGCTGTTCTGTCTCTGATAATATTTCCATACACAATTTATATTCCGTATTCAATCAAGTCTCAATCACAAATGGAAGAAATATATAAATATATAAATTAATTGTTTTCTTTCTAACACATCATCCGGGTAAGAGTTCAACCAAGACTGAATTGGACATAAATAACATCGCTACCCGCGTGTCAAGCTTAACACATAAATAAATACAAATATTGTATATATTATTTTTAGTCATGAATTTCTTCAAAATACAAAATAAAGGTTCTTCTGGAAACTCAAAGCGAGTGTCAAACTTCCGCGTGTTATCTTGAATTCTGTACGAAGCTGAAATATATTGCTCATCATGTCAGATCGTTGGTACTTGTAGCAGCCATTTATACCGGCAGAAGTGGGTCACACAACCTCGAGTAGCGTCCATGGCTACATTCGAAATACTGGAAACATGTTTTTATTTTGCACTTAATTGAACCACTGAGAAGCTACGGCGACTTGGAGACTATTCCACACAGGAACGACTCAGTTGTGCCAACGTGAAGACAATAGTTAACTTTAATAGAAACTCTGACGATCTCTACCAGTTGAAAAAGGAACTGAAAGTCTTGTACAAGTTGAAATGAAACTATCAAACACTATGGTACTCTCTTTCTGTCTTATATTGTTTCCTGACAACTATTATACATATAAATGCGTTTCCCTTTACAAATAAGACCTATCGTGCCCAGGCATTGAATCGTATTAAGCCATGGCATAGCGATCAGGGGCAACAGAAGCAAACAAACAGAAGCAATTGCAACACAATCAAGTAAGGAATAATTAAAAAAAGCTGAAAATCCTTCCCGTCACATCCAAATACACATAACACGCCACTATTGCGTTTGTGCAATATTACAATAAAAAAACTTGGATTTCTTCAAAATTCAAAATATAGTTCTGGAAACTCAAAGCGAGTAGTATCAAACTTCCACATTGTCCTGGTAGTCTGGAAAGAAAACATGGACTGCTATAAGTGTTATGCACATAGCAGAAACTTTTCGAGACACCTATTCAATTCATGGACAAACACGAGAACGAAAAAGAAAACGGGTCCGTATTTGGATTCAATTGAAAACCCAATCAACATAAATACTTAAAAACTCACAGATTTTCTAGTTATTTTTCGTCTATCTACCCTTTACTTTTTGAATAGATAAAGAGTCTCCGCTTTTTAAAGCAAACGCTATGTTTGTTACTAGAAAAAGCCAGTCAGTTTCTGATAAACTGGTATTAAATCAACAAATTCCACCCCATATAATACGTTACGTTGTTGGGATCATGCCAGAGAGAGTGTCAACATTCACGGCCACCCACGCCCTAAAGTGCTAATTATAAGCCTCATTACATAACTATCCAGTGTTTGCGAGGCTTGCAGTGTATTGGAGGCGCCGGTCATGAAGTAAGGACCTGGCGCGTGGTAAGTGCGGACACACAACTGACCTCCAATAGCAGTAATAACCTGGCGCGTGGTAAGCGCGGATACACAACTGACCTCCAATAGCAGTAATTGTTAAGCGTGGATACATTACTGACCTCCAGCAGCAGTAATAACCTGGCGCGTGGTAAGCGCGGATACACATCTGACCTCCAATAGCAGTAATAACCTGGCGCGTGGTAAGCGCGGAAACACAACTGACCTCCAAAATCAGTAAGAACCTGGCGCGAGGTGCGGATACACAACTGTTATTATTGCATTTTCCAATTCGCCTAAACGTTACTGCTATTTCACTAAATCATCCCTTATTTGAAATCGTAAATTGGTCTCCATATGACTAGCCGGTTATAACTGGCCGATTTGATCACTTTACATTATCACAGTATTTTCAGTGCAACGAGTAAGCACATCCTGCGAACCCACATGAAAACGACAAAAGAGAAAAATGCACTCACATAATCGTGTAATACTTGATTATGAGTGAGCGCCAGTCTTTTGTCTACGATACTTCGTAGTAACAAATCCGGACAAGGCTTTAACTCCCTCCTTGTCAGGATTAAATGTCAGCCAATCATCGATCGACGCCGAGTCCGTTAACAAGGCACAAGTTTCTAGTCTCGGTACTAACCCACCGCAGAGAAGACATCAGTAATGTGTATAGTTACGCCACTCTAACTATTCTCGCGCTGATTGCACACCCTCACCCAAACGCTCGTTTTATGCTCACTGCTTCAACGAAAATTATCAAATTCTCACATATCTGCGTGTACTTTGCATGAGCGTGACAATACTACCCGTTTTACGCGGCCATTCCTTCTCATTTAAAGTTCCTCAACGTTTAAGAAATAGAAGAGTCCGATAGAATTTGATTTTCTACCTCTCTATAATTCTTACCGTCTACAGCACCATAAGGATTAATTAAAAACCTTGGGTTGTATGACTGGCAATCCTAATACAGCGCGCATGACCTGACTTAAGAGGCTAGTGAACTCTACTGTACGAATCTGTGAAAGAGCGCCAATAATCTGTTGACTTTCGTTGAGACAGCGTGCATGAAAGGGACCGAAGACATGGATCTAAGGTCGTCATGAGACTATAATACATGTTAGTAATAGTGAGTATAATACCCTACATCTCCAGTATATCCCAGTGGTGTACAGGTATTTTACACAACTTTACAAAAATCTGTTTCGGAATTCCAACGTGTTTGCTTCGTCAGCTGTTATTCATTCGATTTGAAACCGATCGTCAACTTGAGTTAGCGCGACTCGAGTTGAAGATAAACACGGTCGATTGATTTCAATGCGATACGCGCGGCTGTGTCTGCGTAGCTCCTTGAACGAGTGGGCGCTCGCTTTAATTGCTGAGAGTATCTGAAATAGACGGACCCCCGTCAACCACTACACAAACCTGGAACACCGTCAACCCTCAGAGTTCCGTCTCTGTCAAGTGTAGCGTTCTCCCTTTCCAGCTTGGAAGAAATGACTTGGATGTCAAAGTTGTGGTTACAACAGACGTTTGTAAATTAATTTTTTCACCAGCCACAATTGATGACTGGTAAATGGAATATAGACAAAATAATAATGAATGTAGATATACCAGTTTGGAACTTCTTCAGAAATGACTTTTTCGTCAAAGTTGTGGTTACAACAGACGTTTGTAAATTAATTTTTTTCACCAGCCACAATTGATGACTGGTGAATGGAATATAGACAAAATAATAATGAATGTAGATGTACCAGCTTGGTACTTTTCATGAAATGACTTGTTCGTCAAAGTTGTGGTTACAACAGACGTTTGTAAATTAATTTTTTCACCAGCCACAATTGATGACTGGTGAATGGGATATAGACAAAATAATAATGAATTTAGATGTACCAGCTTGGTACTTTTCATGAAATGACTTGTTCGTCAAAGTTGTGGTTACAACAGACGTGTATAAATTAATTTTTATCGCCAACCACAATTGACGACTGGTGAATGGAATATATAGAATATACAAAAATAATATTGAATGTTTAATATGTACATGTATCAATAACTAACAGAGAGGTCGTTTAGCAAGTTTAATGACTAGATTTGTGGGAGTTTAAATTTGCATTTTTGTTTTGCTTATATTTGACTACAATATTTATGTTTTTTGTGCACAGCTACATTTTCCATCCATTCTTTGATATGCGGAATTTACGGCTAGCCTTAACTGAAAATCATTACAAAGTATGATAGTTAAACATTTTTTACTCGTCCGTGGTCGCTAATCTAGTAGAATACCAGCGAAAAAGGAAGAGTTCTCTACATTGAAGCCAGTCAGAGATAGTTGGTTGTAACATAGTCCACAGCGCAGAGGACAGAGCGCGACACCGTCAACTGTTATGAAACTGAGTCTCGTATAATAACAACCCTCCCACATGGACCCCGGTTGGCGCAGAACATCCCTCGCGGGTCCCGACCATGGTCCCGACGCGTTGCCGTAGAAAGTACAAGCGATGATTTGAAAACTTTTGATTACACTAGAGTTTCATATTTTCAAGTTTCCGGAATGCGTCTAATTCAGCATAAATGCATGTTTTTGTCTACCGCGTTTATTTCAACATGTGCTAGGCATTATATCATTCGCTAAAGCGGAGTTCGCCGTGAGCAGAAATAAACTAGCTAAACACCACGGGATTTTCAGCAAATTTGTTGAGATAAGTAACGGTAATATAACATTAGCTTAATAATACAATTTACCATGCGAGAGGAAATATTTCTCGCATCTTAGCACAAAAGTTCTAGCTGCTTCAGGCAATATGCGTCTGTATAAATATAACGAAACTTAATATGATATTTTGTTTTAATTTAGAAGATTTTAGATACACTGCCTCGTAAGAGTGCTAAGGGATATATTATGATATATAATGGAAGTGACGATTCTAGAAATATTTGTTGTACACGGTTGATTTAGAAACCAAGGATCCAAATACAATTAGGAATTGCGTTAAGATCGAACACTAGGCTGACAGTTTGAAATAATATGATCCTGATGCAGACAGAACAAAATTATTACACAACATAACATTATTTTTTTTTTGAGTGAAACAATTTAAATTGTTTTAATTAAATAATTTATGTTATTTAATTTAAACCAGACAAAATTACATACAGTGTGTATAAAATTACCCGAGTTGTTGGCTTTTAACATTTTAAGATTCGAAATAATAGAAAAGATAAGGATTAAGCTATTGAATAACAAATAGGTAAATAATGAGGGAATAAAGTTGAAAAAATACCTCTTCGGAAACAAAAAGAATAGTTTTCTCATTATGACCTACGAAAATCAACGTGATGTTTTAATCACTCAAATCCGAGATCGTTTCAGTTTGGGCGGAAATTTACGTGGCCAGGCTTTTAAAAAATTGCAAAGCAACGTTTCGATAGTTAAAACTTAAAATTTACACACATGAGTAAAAACTTCTAAATAGAAAAAGGAACTAGTTATCGTTAAAGTTAGAAAAGGGTAACGCGTTACCGGTAACTATAGTACTTCCGTTATTCTGCAATCTACATACAATCCAATACTCTATACATCTAGGAAAGTAGGTGCATTGAGCCCCTATATACACACTATACACTTCAATCATCAGCCTCATTCCGCGTGTTGGATCTATAGCCAAACCACAGATAACAAATTAAATGTGTCCAAACTCTTCACAACGTAGAGACGTAATCTTATTATTTGTTGAATGTGTACACAATATATACAGTCCTCATATTTCTAACGGGTTTGATGTGATGCCGGTTTATTCCTACCCCATTTAACCAAATCGTTCCGAATGTACGATTTTTTCGATATCTTTGTATATGTCTTGCTGTGTGATGGCCGTCACTTGTCAAAATGTCTGCTCCATGTAAATCCGCTCCATTAACCCGTCCTCCCTACATAATGTCAGCTCGCAACGCGCATCTCGTTTGCCGTCTGCCCTCGCAAAGAGTTATCGAGTCAAATGCAAAGTGTCGAAGAGATATTCAAACTTCGAAACAAAAAAAATAGAACTTACTCGAAAGTTCGACGGTGGTTCGAATAGTTGCCGTGTGATGTGGCGGGCGCTGATGGTTCACTGTCGGGCTCTGAGAAATGTGTTTCCTCGCTTCTATATATAAATAGAACTTCAGCACATTGCTTCGTATTTGATTTTTGGAACAATCGCTAGGATGTCGGTCGTTCCATTCTGCGTGCCACGTAAACACATCCGAACTGCAGCTCTGGAATATGTTATCTAGATGGTAAAATATTCAACATGGCCGTGTTGCGTAGTTTACACCGGAAGTTTGATGGCTGCTTATTCTAGGCTGCATCCAGAAACCTGGCAATGTGCTGGTTGTAGCATCAACTAGCACGCCACACCGTCATATTTTGACACATTGTGTTCCAGAACGCGTCAGGTGAGAAGATGAAGAAAATGCGCACCAAAATGTGATATCAATCGAAGTTTATATCTAAATTATCAAAACAGACAAAATGAAAGATAATACAAACGTTCGGATTCATAACTATCTTTTTAACTAGACCATCATGGCAGTCAAAAACATCCACAGGTTGTGGTTGTAATTTAAAAATTGTTACTGGCTATGGATTTAAACTTCCACCAATGGGACAGTAGCTTTAGAATGGCGGTAAGTGTAACCTACAAAATGCTGAATATATCGCGAGTTAGCACCACAACGCAGTTTTTAAACACGTTTCGCTATGACACGGTGTACAGGAAACCACGCATTTGATCATTAGTTTCCGCGTATAGGCCTTATAGGCCTATACAAGATAATATCAAACAGGCGCACTTACACCTACTTCTACATCAAATTTGGTCCAATGCTAGAACGCAAATGCAAATCAGTTAAGTTACTGAGTGGGTAGACTCTAAATGTGAATTTATTTATTTTTATTTATTTATTTAAACAGTTCTACACGGGCATTGAAATATCAAAAAAGATAAATGGTTCAACAAACATTATTGAATAGAAGCCAAGTCGGAGTCAATAACTCAACAAACAAAATTGTTTGTCGAGTATTTCGAGAAGTTGTTGTGCTTATGGGTAATTTGTTTTTGTGTGCGTTTGTAGATCTCTCCCGTAACACCATGGCTACAAGTTTATCAGACTTCACTCTTCAGTCACATTTGGTGCCTTATTCCGAACATTCGCGAGATACATTTCTAGTGTTATTGGCTTTGAATACTTTTTGTAACTTCTCATATTGACACACATTCTCGTAAAATAAAACAACAGGTTCTATAGTAATAAACACCGTTTCCTCTGTTATGTGGGAAGCCATTCGGCAATACACATTCAGCATGCTATTCTTCTAAACTACATGCATTCCAATTCTACTGTGTATGTAACAGTGATGCATCGTAAAGAATTATATCATTATGTTGTCCTGAATCAAAATGTATGCAAAAACAAAGCATAAACGATTACCTCATGCTGATTTAATGAAAATACAAATTTATAACGAAAATAAATAACTGCAGTTTACGACATAACATTTCACAACCAATAAAATATACTATTTACTGTAATGCCACAGTTAAAAAACAAATGCAACAGTAATAACACTTACCTACAAACATATGTTACACGCAAATGCTTATACTGTTATCCCATTTCCATTTTTATCACATTTAATAACATTATGTAATAATCACATTTGAAAATACTTCTTTTAACATTTGTAACTAAATCTTTTGAGGTCCTTCTCATAAGTCATAATGAAGTTATGAACTGATTTAATTAACCATCTAACCACCACCCTTTTCATAAATAAAACTACCTTCACTATTCTTACTAATGTTTTTCAAACACTGAGACATACTCACGTGTTTTCTTGTTGTATAATATGTAGGTTACCAATTATTTATGAGCTTTGAGCTAAACTGTTGCCGTGGCAAAGCTGAGAACGCCGCAGGGTCTTCTTTCACTGCATTTATAATATGTTGTTTGTGCAGCCCCAGTGCGACCCCAGTTTCCTTGAAATCGTTGTGTCCCAACTGTCAAAAAGTAATCAAATGTAATCGTTTGTTTGTTGTGTGGACGCCTATTATTTGACTAGATGTTGGGTTTCCAAGAAATTTGCGCATGGCTGAACTTCTGTCATGGCTTCTGGTAATGAATTCGGGGATTTCGTCTCATGTTTGAGCTAGGCAGGTAGCGGGGGTGTACATCATTTGTGAAATGCCAAGCTTGACGAAAGATCGGCTGATTTTCTTGTTCTCAACCAAGCCACGGACCCACTGTACTTTCGCTTTCGTCAACATAGCGACAGGTCAGCGTGGAGTCCTTCTGTTCACACTTACACCGCAGTGAATGATTATAATACCTGTATTGCCATGTTTTAGTACAGCCCACTACGCTGGCTTCTGTATTATATGCGGTCGGCAAATGCAGAACACGACGTAGAGTTTAGTCTTTTGAGCCTTTTGCAAAGTCGACTCAACTACCGTGTTCGCTTTATGCGGGATGTATGCTGAGGGTCACTGCCAAAGAGTGTGGGGGGCGTTGGTGGGGGGGGGGGGGGGGGGGCTGAAAGTAGATTTATTTGTTTGATATTCACCGAAATTACGCAAATACAGTAGCAGTAAAGAGTTGTTCAAAGAAATTAAGCCGAGTGCAATGTTTTAAAATCTAAAAGCTTAATCGCCTTTTGCTACCGAATATGTAAACGTTTGATGTCTTGTCTTTACATAATATTTTTAACGTGTCTGAGCTTGAATCCTTTGCTTAGCTGAAATTACTTCTTATTAACTTGTAACAGTCTTTTGCATACATTTGCACGTATTTTGATTAATTTACCATAAATTAACAAAGTATTTACAAAATAATGGAAATTTATTCGAAGCTGCTTTCAGAAATATCTAACGAATTTGTCTTAGAACAGAATTTACATTCCCTTTGGTCGTGTAAGTCTTTTCTTTATTCCAATGCAGAAGGTTCAGCGTTCCACTCCCGGTTCGGGGTGGAGTTTTTTGTCAAATTTTCACAAATTGACATATCTTTAGAAACGTTTAACGCATTTTCTCGCTTAAACGTTTACTTTTGGTCAATCGTAGTACCTAGGCACATTAAAATGGTAGCCTATACGATACCGGCAACCGCTAAACACCACTTAAGGTAACTGAGTGAGTAGACAATAGATTATGCCAAATATAAATATTAAAACAAATCAGTCTTATGATTTTACTTTCTACTGTTTTACCTGTATATACCACAATAACAAATGTCAATTTTTTTAAATCAAGTAAAAACAAATCACATTATTTGAAAATGTATGCATATTCTTGGAAAGTTTTTCTTTATCACCAACTAAGAGGGAATGTAACACGGTTCGCCACTGCTACCAAGTCTCCCCTACGGTACGCCACTACTAGCCACCAGGGTCTTGTTTTAGCACATCGTGCGCCAACGGAGCGATTCATCACTGCGCGTAATGTACTGTGCCCCCCCCCCCCCCACCCCCTCAACAAACCGGCAAACAACAGCCACATTTTCTCGCCTACTTGCGCGGCCGGCCGGCCGGTTTTGTACCCAAGTGAGCTAAGCAAGAATGCATCGCCGCTATAGGTAAACTCTGTAAACATCAAAACACAATTGAGCGCTTCGAATAATGTTGTGTTAACGGCGGTCGGGTCGACTATCGTGAGATAACTGCGGTCATGTATCGATCGATTATCGCCGGCGATATTGAAGAATGCGGCACTGGAACGATATTGTTATCGCGCGCGTCAGGTCCTGAGGGAATCCCTCGCCAACAGGATGAAACGACCGAGAGGTAACGAAGCCGCAACAGTCTTCCAGGTAGCGCTAGTTACAATACTACAACCGGCAACCGTGTGGATGATGACGTCATAGATAAGCTAGGCATTTGTCCAACCAAATGTCAGGATTTGAAAAAGCCGCCCGCTGATTGGCTCCGCTCATTTATGGCGTGGCCGTTCACAATTGGTTCCTGTGGAACCACTTTAACCTCCAGCGCCCACTCGCCGCCTTTTGAACCCAAATTTTTGAAATTTCTTCGCCAGTTGACAAAAAGTGACCATCATGATTATACAAAATATGTATTCAACGTGTATGTGTGAGAATTGCTGTTTTTTGTGAGGCATCATTATTGTTATCTTTGAAGATGGTGAGGAAAATTAATTTATGAAAATAAGTAGCCTGGTCGCGCGCATAAGCCTTCTAACGAGCGTAAGGCCGATAATGCAAGCGGCCACTAATCGAGTGGCTAATTGCATCTGTGTTTGTTGTTGTTGTTGTCACAATGGCCATAATGGAGAACAATATGAGTGTTGACATCTGAGCTGGCAACAGATGACGAATAATATGCTTACCACGAAATATGAGAGTTTTAACACGTATGCCTACATCACCTAATAAAGTTTTCATAAATGATTAATTGTGCCATAAATTCGAAACCTTAAAAATTTTAAACTACCCCTTGTTGAGTAGACTGTGTTTTAATTTTAATGGAAACGCGAGCTCAGTTTGACAAAAAGCTCACATCCGTCGACCGTCAAGATGCACACAATTATTTCCTAGTCTTTATTTCTAAACATAATAACTCAAATCTTGTGCATCTTCTAACAATATTTTGAAGAAACAAGAGTTTGAAAAGGAAATATATAATTTACAACCGAAGTTGCTCTCGAAATATTGCAATGTACTTTTTGTGGTAAAGAACAGTGAATTATAGTATCAATGACCTGCTGTGCTAGTTTCGTTTTTAAAATAAAAGTGTATACTTACCATTTATGATGCATGCATCTGTACTCTAAGAACCTCGTGTTGTAGCCGGTGTAGAATGTTGGCCGAGCTGCCACCTCGCGCAACACGTTTATCTCGGCCAACTCTCAACAACCCATCAACACACACTAACTCAACAACCCTTGACTCCCCCGCCATCGTGATGTGTGTCAACACTCTTATCTCTCCTGTATCTGAGGGTGCAGAACACTTCAACTCAAACAATAACTCGTTGTCTGTCTATAGCAACTAAATAATGCACAAGATACCAGGAGTATTCGCCATGATTTCACTCGTTTTATTGTTTGCTTAATATTTAGGAAAATTGTGCCCTGAAAAACAGCTAAAGAGAGTAGACAGAAGATGAAATGTCCGCTTTGTTCTTTAAGGCTTTCAGCAGCTAGCAAACCGTGTCAAAATAGTTCTGATATTGATTGTTTGTTTTATATTAATACTACATTTAATAACATTTATGGACTCTAATCTGAAACGATTTACATAGGCGTCCTTACATAGTAGCTAGAGATGATTAACTTTTTATACGAAACAAATGTGAACGTAATTTTAACGGAAGAATACATTGTTTTTGAAGAACACATGAGAAATCGGTATGTGTTTAGTTTTTTGTTGAACTGTTTTTGTACTTTACTCATATTCGACATAAAGTTTTAGAATTATTGGGGGAAAAACTCGAATTCTAATAAAAGTTGTAGTTTGAATTTCGTCTGTGCAACGAAAACTAAGCGTTTTACGAGGTACACTTGAAACAAACATTTCCTCGTTAAACGCTTAGTATTTATCTTACAGACGAAATTTTACGAACAACTTATTTCATTAAAATCCAAGCGATTTCGTGAATATAACAACTCAAGTTGAATTAAATAAAAAGTGTATGTTTTAATATTTAACAGGGAGATCAAGCGACCACTTACCAGCGCGTAGAGTCCAAGACGGTAGTGGGAGTAAAATTGTAGGAGAACCTTCATTACCTGGGACCACAGAATCCATATTACAGAGAATATATTTCGAGATGCCAGGTAACTCATCCTAGCTCAGACAATGGCTACAAACTAGTCCAAGACGTATTCACTGTTACTGTTAATGAGATACAGAACATTAAGTTGTAGTTGCAGCTAACTCAACCGTAGGAGCGCACGAGTATCGTAACTCTAACACATCGCCAATTTAATCGAGTAGGATTATACTCGGAGGGCCTCTTAACCCTGCGCACAAATTAAATTACATCATCTTGTTGGTGAACGCAAGTTGCAAGAAGGTGGCAGTTAGGTGTAGCATTCGTGTAGGTAGTGCACTTGCACCACAATGTAGTTCGAGTATGTGTGTATGCACTAGAATATCAAGCAGCACTAATGTCTACAACTATACTGTGATGTAGTGTAGTGTGTAGTACTGCTGCACCGTACAATTTATGCGATCATAATAATATATTATAGTTACCATTAAAGTGAATTATTTTGTTTAATTTAAGGTCCATGTTTCTAACAGTGTCTTGCATATAAATTGCGCTGTGTTTGAACTATTAATCTAAAGCGAACATCAATGTAATCATCAGGCAATATTGACGCCGTTTCATGTGGTACATTACAGTGGTGTGTACATAACGGGCTTTGTCCTAAATGCCGAGACATCCGGCAACATCGCATTATTACAACGACGATAATAATCATTGTGGGACGCATGAGGATATGAAGCGTCGTACTACAAGCAGAGCTACCCTGGACCTATTCATCCCCGAACACGGCCAATCGTAATTAATGTAATACGCTGTAATAAGTTAATACCAACGTGAATGTGGTATCTAATTTTGTATCGCTTTACATGCAGATATGATTGGATGCGAGTTCCCAGTATTAAATGAAACAGTTGTGTTTAACTCATCTTATGATTTGTATTAGTTTATAATGTAATTTATGTTCGTTGCTACGTTGTTGCCGTTTCCTCAATAGTCAATGTGTAATTTTCTCTTGAAATAAAATTACAAAAGTTGTCTTAGTTAACGAATCCCTCGTTCGTTATTCATAAAGCTGAGAAGAAAGGAAGTCTCGCTCAGTGGGCTATCATTTCTTTGCCATGAGTGGTTATTTCTGTGAGCTGGTCTTGAGCCCTTGGGCGAGGCAACCCCATCACGGCTCACAACTACACTTGGACCGCAACGAGGCAGAGGGCATTAAACATTTACGAAAAATCTACGTGGAGTCGTCTTAATGAAGACTAGAGTACACAAAAGTTGGGCCAACTAAAGTAATCACAGACGAGGGTAGGGGAGGGGGGAGGCTTTGCCGTCCGTGTGGCTGGGATTCTATAGCTTCTATAGCTATATAGGTTCTCCTTCCACCCCTCAAACTCTTCACCGACCAAGAAGCGAAATAGAACCAAAAAACGCAGAGACGCCATCTACATAAATCTGAACGCCATCTATATTCCTCGGCACCTATTTCCGATCAATCCATATCACAGGCGTCGACTTTATCCGCACCGAAGCCGTGTAGCGAGACGAGACAGAGGAAAACAAAAGTATCGGCAAAGTTAACCACTCAATGGAACAAAGAAAAGACGCTGCAAAAAGACGGAAACTTTCCTTCAAACTTTGTAATCTTTCTCTCATAAAAGGGAACTTTCGGTTGTGTGGTTGGTTTAAATTTCTGTAAGTAATTGGAGCACACAATTGAAATAGGTTTTAAAAGAGTGCATTGCATTTCTTCCCGTACTTCCGTTTACGTATTATTTTTGCAATTATAGAAAAGTTGCAAATTGTTTTTTTATTTTTTTACTTTACTAGACTAGGATTAAGTTCTGGAACACAAAACTACTTCATTTCAATGGTATGTATAATAAACTTATATCTGAAAGTTTCACGCATTACTGCGGTAAAACGGGAAAGCTGTTTGCTGGTGTTTTGCTCCTTGCATGTGACGTCAAAAACTTGAACTGGTGGAGGTTACCATGGCTACAACTATTCCTCTCATATTTCAGCAGTTATTTTCTCGATAACCAGTGGCTTGCCCACCAGTTCAATTGACTTGATTGATTGTTGTACTACTGGCTTGCAAGAAACTCCTAACGAGGTAGGTAATGTGGGTCCGTGGCTTAGTTGAGAACAAGAAAATCAGTCGATCGTTCGTTCTTCGCATTTCACAAATGATGTACACCCCTATACCTGAATAGCACAAACATGGGGCTAAATCCCCGAATTCATTACTGGAAGCCATAACAAAAGTTCAACCATGCGCACATTTCTCGGAAACCCAACATCTAGTCCAATAATAGGCGCCCACACAACAAACAAATGATTACATTTGATTACTTTTGACAGTTCGGACTCAACAATTTCAAGGAAACTGGAGTCGCACTCGGGCTGTACAAACATTATTATAAATGTAGTTAAGAAATGTCCTGCGGCGTTCTCAGCTTTGCCTAGGCAAAGTTTAGCCTATAGGTATATTTTATTTATTTATTTTATTGTAATTAAGGCCAGTGTAGGGCACAATGCCCTCTTTAGCCTGATGAGTGATGATTGATGAATGATAATGAGGGAGGGAGGAGGGGAAGCCTGGTACCGGCACGTAGCCTACTCCTGTTGAAAAGTACCAAGGGGACCATCGGCTTTACGTCCCATCCGAAAGGACGGTGTAACTTTGACCAGTCATATAGGTTCCTCCACTAACCTGGACTGCCGAGCAGTTGACGAGAAGAACGAAGCTGTTACACAAGCTTTCGAACCCTCCAATCTGCTCTAACCAACGGTAACTAGTGTTTCAGAGGTGAGTGGTCACCCATCCACCTCCTGACCTAGCCCGAGGTTGCTTAACTTCGGTGTTCATATGGGAACCGGCTAAGCGACCGCGGCTAAACCGTTGGCTTATATAGGTATAACCTTTGGATGCTTAGGTGTGTATTAACATAATACGCGTATCTGCCATATTGTGTGCAAGAACGCCTTGTTTGTTTAATGACTGCTAATCATTGTCAAAACGATTCAGAGGGCGTTTAGTAAGTCCTACTGTGCAACCTCATTAGTTTGCGGTTATACAACTAAAAACAACATGAAATGAAACTGTCTTGTCTTGTCTCGGCCACCCTTCTTGTGGTTTACGAAAGCACTGATAATCATTTCCGTAAACTTTGTTGACAGATGAACGTGTTAACAACTCGCACAATATTTCGTGGTACGCATATTTGTCTTCTATTGACAGCTCAAATGTCAACACTTATTTCGTCTTCCATTAGGGCCGTTGTGACGTCACGTGAATACTCCCTATGCGTTGTGGAACGGTTTGCGAATACCTTACGTCGTAGATTTGATCTACCTAGTCTTGCTCTAATGCCTCTTCTAAACTAAGTGATTATCGCATGTAGTAATTACAATATCCAGTTAACTCTCAGTGTAGAAGTGATCCACCAACGATAATCTAATTACAGGGTAGGACCCCAAGTTAAGTGATGCACTGCCTTTCAAACATGTACTACTCGTTGCGTCCTCAAGGTGATTTTCCATCAAATTCGTAGTTGAGGTTATGTTTAAACTTTCAGGTTCAATAACAGTAACTTTCGTACACTAGAGACCTTTACCTGTAGAGTTAACATTACTTTAACACCTGATAAGAAAGTTCTGCGAAGTACAATATGAAGCCATTGGGTTTGAAATATCCCAATGATGAAGCTGCTACGAGAATTTGTTTACTTTCGTAGTTACAAAAGTTACTATTAGAGGTCGCATAATCGATATTATCGGTGCAGTGTAGAAGTGCACGACGATCATCAACCTCCAGTTAACTGCATATGATTATCACTGTCTGAGTGTAGAAGGGGCATAAGGTCAGCTAGCTGTAGGCAGTTGTGCTACTATGTATGCGCATTACTACCGGTACTAGATTCTACTTATTTACATTTGTTATTTTATAGCATCCAATGTTAAATATTTAAATATTGTTAAAATTTGAATTATTCATAGAATGGAAGGTAAAAAAAGCATTATCAGATTGTTATTTTTGGTAGTAATATTTGGTTTCGAGACATAAATATTAGTTTGGATTTATCGATGCTTCTTCATCCCATGTTGATGCGATTGTGGAAATTCTGGCGAAGATCTATCCTCTAGACGATAAAGATGATCTTGGATGAATCCTTTGAGGTTCCTCCTTTAGGACTTAGGTCTTTGAAATACAAAATATAATATCAAAATAGGGAGACAGAAGTGCTAAGCCTAAAGCAGACAAACTTCTAAAATATATTTATTTCTCTTGTGAAATGAGTAAATTTCCAATCGTTCAATATTCAGTTATCGTTACATTTCCCTTTTAAATTTATATTATTTTTACATTTTCTCGTATAACCAGAACAATTATTACCATTCTTCAGTATCGTTTAAATTTGTATGCTAATTAAATTATCATTACCGTATAATTGTGCCACTTATTGAACCGAACGTTGTAACATTTTACTCGTCTTGCTTCGAAGCCGCCTCTACACGCGGTGATCTCATACAACCCGGCCATAACCCCGGGCAACAATGATACAGATCTACCCCGGTTGACAAGGGATGAAGAGGGTAGCAATTAATAACGGTGGTAATGTGAAATTATTCCCAATGTAAATGTACCCCACAACCCTTCCACGTCACTCTTGCAGAATACTTTCTCTTGATTTAGGGCCGGGTCGACATGAAACGCAAGCACATATTCACGTTATTTACTGGCCTCATTAATCGTGCCACTATAATATTATGAATTATATCCTCCATTTAATTATTTTCACAGTTGAAGTACGCATTAACGTTTGATGGTTGACATCGGCTTGGATTTCCAACAGTCATTCCACATCATTTGCTATAACCCATCGTCCATATAACGGATGTACTAAATATACTTTCTTTTAGTTAAGCCCGTCTGTAAATGTCAACCCAAACAAGTTGCGCCCCTAGTTTCATCATTTTCTTCGCGCATGCGCCCCCCCCCCCCCCCCCCTCCCCTTGAATGGAGCAACCGTTTTTATCTCGTCACGATATAAAGGCAGACAAATATCTACTCACCTAAAAGAAGATCAAAGTCATACACAATTAACACGCAACGATAAATTAACGTTATAGTAACAGTCTTAATATGATTGTGTTGTCGAATAAATTTTGAAGAAACGCGTATGTTGGCCACTGGCCAAAATTACCACACACGTCTTGAACGTGAGCTGTGGAAATTGTAAAACATCCGAAAAGTTTCAATCGAGAAAGTAGTGCCATGCCGTGGAAACCAAACATATATAAACTAAGGTAAGAATATGGTCATCTACTGGGCATGAGAAGGGGGTGCAAGCACGAATGAAACAGTGAAACTAGGAGTACAACTTCTTTGGGTTGACATTTTACAGACCGAGTAGGTTTGTTCTCTGTTTGAACTCTTCAAGATTTGAATATACTCTGAAGGATGACCGTGCAATCGACCCGAAATTTTAGTTTTAATTTTAGTGAACGCGGCTATATATACCCGACAGCCAAGACCCAGGCCGCGAAACACTACGACGTTTCAAATTATTTTCAAATTTGGGCAGAATTACACTTAACATGCTCAGTTGGAAAATGTCCCTACGAGAGGGTTCTAGAGAAAGGAACAATGCAATTTTTATATAAGAAAGACTTGAAATTTATTATTCATGTGTAGTTTATGAGGTAGCATAGATATGGCAGCAGGCTTGAGAGCGGTCGGGGACAAAGTGAAGTCTGATATGAGCCAATCACCGCGCCGGAATAATCTGGGCCAAGACGCTGACGTCTGCATCGCAAGGCCTCACACTAAATAACAGACTCATCTCTCCTCAGGCAGAATGATTCACTTTACGGAATGTTATGTGAGCAGAGTGCGTCGTTTACTAGGGTGCAAATTGCCCGGTGAAGGGATCTGCATGGACGCTTTTCCCGTTACACTACAGGTTTCTGCTCACGAGAACAATTCCGTATGTCTGAAGTTTGAATCTGAATAGTTGTTATTGAAAGGTTACTAAAATGAGACATGTACACTTCTCAAAACGTTGGAAACTAATAATTATTACAAATCACTGGATATTAACAAAAGATTTACAGATGTTCGCAAAAAAGGATACAATAGTGATTATGTTAGCATAAAAAAACAATACACACGAGATTGTTGTTCAAAAATATTTCAAGCTGTCCATTTATTTGTTTTAAACTTAATCTATATAAATTGAATTCTTTTTGTCAGAATATCCGTGGAATAATTCCATTCCAATAAATCCTCCATACCGGTTGGTGAGAGTACTACAATTGTCAAGCAACCAAACATGTGGTGGCGCTGTGTGAAGGGAGCCTTTATGTCCTCCAATGAGTTCCTTGTAACAAATACTGTGTTATATTGATAACACGCAGCAGGGTACCATTATGGAGAGGTGTTACAAATACCTCTGAACTCAACGTTATAACCTAACGATCCCTTTCTGACGTGAAGGTGCGTCATTTTGTATCATTCTGACAACAGACAAGCAAGAAACAGAAGTAATAACCTATTCATTTCCCTATACTTCCTCGCAGAAATTAAAATATTACACTCCTTCATTGTCGCAAGAGTTTTAACTGAAAGCCTTACAAATGTTAATGAATTGTATTACAAATTTCAAAGTAAGACTGTGTGTAGAAAACATTGTTACTTTCCGAATCAAGTATGGTAATGTAATCAGAACTTTCTTAATGAGTTGATTATACACAGAGGACATCTTGAGCAATGTACTTTGTAATTGGTTTAATAAGGAAGATGTCGTTATTTTGCTCGGATTTGTTGCGACTTCTCTAGTTGTGTTAATTAGAAACACGTAATATTATAAAAGTCTGGGTTGAGAACTGGTGGAGATGAGACGGATCCAAGTGAGGTTTGAAAATAGTAATTAACGATGACACATTTTGAATCACACAAATCAAATGAGTAGTCATACTACCAAGTCAGCCATGTTATATAATATGCCATATTAGACACGTGTGTTTCATATTTCTATACATGCGGTCTGTTATTGCTGAAGACGGTCCAAGTATACTGGCAGTCGCACCAGACACCTCGTGGAGAGAGAATTTTTCTTTAGTAGGTACTCAAAGCGTTTTAGGTGTGAGAGTAGAAATTGTCGTCTTACAAATTTAGAGCCAACTTTACTGCTTGGCCGCTGACTTTTATGAAGCTCTGTTGATAATATTCGTGTTGCTATTTCATACTGCACGTATGCAAATAGGCAAGTGAACTTAATAAAAAAAGTTACATCTATTTCTTTAGATAATTATTAATGGTAATGTTTTATTTTTCATGAGCCAGTGTTTTCTTCTAGGTGACCTCACAAGCCATGAGGTTATCGCACCACAGTTGCTAATCGGCTAATTATATTAGGAAAGATTAATGAATCAGTCTTTTGCAGATTTGCTCACTATTAATTTAAGAACGAATTACAAGTCAAGTTTGTTTGTAGAGGGTTCAATAACCTCGTGTTTACCATCTGAATCATGTTGAACAGCAGCCTAAATTCTGACGTCATAGATTAGTGAGTCGTAGCCAATCAGCTTTTAATTTTCATATACTGACATTGAGTTAGTCAATGCCTACCTTATCAATGACGTCGACATCCACAAGGTTGCTGTGGAACGCCTTTATACCAATTTCGTATTCCCGGTCAATGTACATCGCATTGGTAGTATAAACCCCCTGGTGAAATAAAAGTTAGTACCGCATTCCTCTCTGCAGCTCCCTGCGAGGACAGGTCGTCCCACGGGGTTTGTTATGAGTTGTCGAGCTGTGCTCTGTACAAGTGAATGTTTTATAGAGATTACTGCGTGTTGCATCTACAGATAAGGCAGGGGCGACACTCCCAACATTACACTGATTTATATGTTCGCCGGTAGGGCCGCATACTTGTACATCCACGCGCACATACTACGTCACACGGAAACGGCTCAATATGTGCTTTCATCTCGGATAAAAGAGACAGAGATAGAGAATTATTAGGAATTTATTTCAAATAATATTTTCAGTAATGTTACATTTTTACTCTCACTTTCATATGGTTTTAATTCGTTTTATGAGATTTGAAAAAGAGATTTAACATCGAGTCGGATTACGATATACTACTCGCATGAATCACTTTAATCCGAACGAATTCATGGAACTCAAAAGTTTCTATGCCGGAATTGGAGTGGTATTAGGTATTTAATCAAGAAAGGTGAAAATAAATTTTGATATTATTTTAGTGACTTCACGATTTATGAAAACATTCTGGAAATCGCACAACTTTACACAATATTTCGACATGTGCAGGGATAAAAAAAACTAAGCACAGTTTTTAATCAAAGTAGTAAATTCTGTTTAAACGTTTCCTAAATTCCAATCCTCACTTTTGTCTTTTACCAGTTTCTTCATTTAATTGTTTTTTTTTTTTTTACAAATTGCAAATTACAAATAGGAAATTACATACATTTCACAATTTCGAGGATATATTTTGAAATTTCTAAATCGGCCTTTATGGCATGCAACATTTAATTAAATGATAGACCGAGAGAGGTAATTGAAATGTTTTTCATTAAGGTATTCGTGGCAAAAAAAAAGCCATTTAGAAACCATACAGTACTTACTTAATACAGATATGGTCAGATACAGGACATGTAAATACAGCCCCTCTTGTTCTAGGTATCGGTGCTCATGCCAATTAAAGGGATAGTCGGGTAAAAACTAAAGAACTACCATTTGTAGATGTCCACCTTTAAATATAAAAAACATGACTAAAAGATACCATGCTTTAAAAGCAGGCGGTTAAAAAAATTAAAGAAAACGCGATTATTTGGTTTGGTGCTACCAAGTAGCACCGAGCAACTTTTCTCATGGTAATTCCCATATAAAAAAAATGTTGCCTTGAGAAAGTAAAACCACCGCTAAAATAGGGCACTGATCAAAAATCGATCAGGAGGTTTAATGTGCATCGTTTCTCTACCGATAACATGCTTCTTAGTACGAACGTTTACTTCTACAAAATACCCTGCAATTAATTTTTTTGTGACATGATGTGTAGAAAAGTTGCAATCTGTTTTGAGCGGGACTGTCCGCAGTCGCCGAGCGTTTCGCGGAGCGCGGGCTGGTCTCGTATAACACAATGAGTCCTCTGTCTATCGGGAAGGCGCCAGCGACCTCAGAACCGATACAGTTACACTACGCTTTAGAAAAAAAATGCAGCAAGAGCTGCCGAAGGGAATCTGTAGAATAGCTAATTGTTCACTATTTTTGTTCTTGCATTGAAGCAACCTATATCAATTGTATTTTACACATAACTAAATTTCATGGACTAATGACTAATTGGTGATTTTTTAGTTCTTCATCTGACTATCCCTTTAAGCCACCGGCGCCGCAAAAACCAGCCTCAATTGCATTGCTTCTTGTTTTTGTGATTGTTGACAGAATTAAGTCAACAAGCAATTAGCCAATTATTAGAGGTTTGTTTCCGTAGCAGCGATGGGCTGTAACGCGCAACAATTGCTTTAAATGCAGCACTAACACACATATATTTCACTTCATGGAAAATATTAAAACTAGGGCTATAGTAAATATTATTCTGACATGTTTTCTATAATGTTGACCTGACATTAAAAGTACAACTCGAGCGTTGACGTGTATGTTTTCCCCTTTGGGCCTCATTAAATTCAAACTCATACTGTAAACGAGATTCCGGAGCCCTATGTATTCCTATTCAGTTTCACAAAGCATTTTTCGTTTTACATTACCTCGTTTTTACCTCATTGATTCGTGATTAATATGGTTACCCACTATAGCCAATTTAAATCATTGTTATCGCATCCAATCCGAGTTATATATACGCATACGAAAAATAACGAAGCATGATATTTGTTTAGTTTACTACTACTAAAGGCAACACCCCAAATCAGAAGGGGGGGGGGGGGGGGTTATGAAGCTTGCACACAACTAAACCACGCCGTACGCGATCAAGTCCATTTAGAGTGAAAATTCAGCTTGATTCTTAAATGAGTGCGTGTAGTGCGACGCTGCAATTTAAATTGAAATAGGGAAAATGTACCTTTGTTGTTTTTGTAGCGGTAGCGAAAGCTTTCTTCTTTTTGAAAGAGCAACTAGAAGACGGTATTATATGCATATTGTAAACATTAAAAATGAAAGCTTAATTGACATCAATACTGAAAAACACTTGAAATTGATTGATCAGGTACGGTTTAAAACACTTGGGGCAATAATAAATAAAGTACTTTAAACGTAACAGAATGCAACCAACCATGTGGGTATAACTATACACAGTGTAGACAATAAAGGAACGCCTAGCTTCAACTTGTACGGGGATGCAAATATGTTCTGAACCAGCCTGCGCACACTATTACAACCAACTACTCTAGAAATATCCATAAATCCTATGTAAATAAACATTAATCAAATTGTTATTTTGCTTTGGAATGAAGCCAATAGGCGTGCAATGTGGGTAAATATCGTAAAGCATACACTTTCGTAACACTCTTGACATGAGCTATTGCCACATGAAGTCTGTTGTACTAAATCGTGGGATTAGCTCTATAAAACCACATTATCTGTAAAGTTGTTCATTCATCTCGAGCGTAAGTTACACTTTAACCAACTCAATGATGCCACAGTAGCAACTGTGTACGTTTATAGTTTGAGACCCCTGTGTTTAAAAAGGGTGTCTAAATAGTCCATTTACGATGTTTTAGTTTTACTATTCTTTTGGGGAGCAGGACGACATAAGAATCTCATAACTGATAGAAAACAATATCTGTTAAGGGTTTCATCACGTCAATATATATCTGTACACCTTGTTCACACACTGTCAGGTAAGGGAGTTAATGATCTTTAAAAATGTATAAGTATAGCAAAGTATCTGATACATAATATGGTACAATTGTAAATCTTTCTCTACATCGGGGAAAGGTAGAAAAGTTCTTCACATCATCCAGAAAAGCTCACAACGGGTAAAATTCAACAAAACACAGATAATTTAAGTTCGGTTTATCTTTCTTTATGTACACACTTATTTAAGATTTAAAGCTTAAGGTTTTATTTTGAAAACTGTTTTATTTAGGATCGCTACCATTGGCCGAATTGGTAAAACTCGCCTCTCATTGGCTGGGCTAAGAATTTTAGGTATAAAAGCTAGCGTTGCTATGGTTTCCTTAAATCTAGTCTAGGTCTAAAGTCTAGGAAAGTGCAGTGAACGCCATAATGCATTTGACTTGATTAATTTTGATTTTTTTAAACGATTAATTATGTCTCAAATCTTAAATATGTGTGTAAACCGACCTTTAGTAAACTGTGTGTTTAACCTAAACAGTGAACCCACCCGAAAATCAAGAAGATCTTGAGGAAATGTGTATTTTATTTAAATTTATAAACGTACATAAAATTCATCCCATTACCTGAAAGTGGTACATCAAAGTGTTCAGTAAGGGGATCACGCCAGCTTGAACGAAGCTGTTTATTTTGAAATTAATCGCCCACCTTGGCGGACGAAGTAGAGACTTAGGGTTGTGGTTTCCGCGCCTCATCCCTCTAATCCTGGTAACCAAGCGCGTTCTACTGAGGAGGCTGCAATTATACTTGATCCTTCCCGCCTGCTGTATTAGCGTTTCTATTTTCAGCAAACACCTCGCTTTACATGCACCCATCTAACTCAAACCCACAAACCCACAACATTTTTGTTGCATCTTTGGAGTGCCTACATGGATCTTGCCAAATAGTATCGTTATATTAGTATCGTTTGATTGTTGATTATATCAGTTCCTAGTATAGATTCTTGTAATACTAATACTACTACTACCAAACGTTTGTCAATAAAATATCCCTTTGAGTTTATATGGTTCGTTGGTAAAGTGGGTTTATTCCAGCTTCCAATATACAAGGGGGAAGGCCCAATTCTCGGTTTGGGACTGAGATTTTATAATTTTGAAAGTTGATTTTATAAGATTTCTATATGATATTGGTGTATAAACAGTGACTTAATAATAAATGGTATAATTTACATTATTTTAAAAGCAGTTTTCTAATATGAATTACATAAATCCTAACCTTTCCACCAGCCAATCCCTGCTTATCTCAATGACTACACAAATATTATTACAAACGAACTTTAGCAAGGAACTTTAATCAACGATACATGTTAATGTGTACCGTCATAGGCTTTTCCAATACCTTTTTATGAGATTTTTTTACTTTTTTTGTGTAGTGTATATTTTCTGCTTTTTATAACTTATTTTTAATATTAAACACATTTTGAAATCAACAATTGAATATCATACAGACATGATTCCACCATCACCACCCACTTCCCTGCCATTATGCCATTAAGCGTCCGGGAACGATGTGTATGGTGCGAGTGTGAATGCTCATCCCACAGCCTAACTGGGTGAGGCGGCTCTTTGAATTCGCACATCCAGCCGAGAGCACGAAGAGGAATTCGAACCGGCGCCATCAATATAAACTCGAGTTATGCCGTTATTGGTTCCAAGTAATAACGTGACTGTCCCTTAAAAGGAAAACTCAATTCTAGGTGAAATGTTTTTTTCTTTGTATTTTCAACGGCAGGAAACGGATCCTCTACATCAACAATACCAGAAAAGCTTTTCGTTGTAATATTATTTCAAAGAATAGTTCCGCACACACACTCGAACCGACATAAAAAAAGTCTGTTCACTTTTGCTCCAGGAAAAACGTGTGTGTTGCTGCACGGCGAACATCACATTTACTTACAAAGCTTGAATTAAAACAATGAGTTGAACACTGCACGATGTTCCAAGCATACAAGTAGTAGTGTGTGCGGATCAAGCTAACTCCTGTGACTCCCGCCCGGTCGAAACTCACTTAAAGCGACTGTGGGGAATCTGTCGTTCCAACACACAAATTAGCTTGAGCTGTGATTATCGCACGGTCAAAATGAAGGTAGATTAGGGTGCCTGCGATAATGTTCTATTCACCAGCCATTGATATGATTTATTCTGTCACCAAGTCCACATGGGGCTTCATTTAACTTAATCAACAGCTCATGGAAGAGCTAGACACATCAATTCACTTTGTCGTCACTAATAAAAGAATAGCACAATTATATACGCATTAACAATGACGGGTGGCTATAAAGTTTGTTACCTATTACTGGCTTAATCGTAATGCGTATAGAAGCACAATATCCGTAAATAGCCAACTACCCAATAACACGTGTAGGTTTATTTACATGCTTACTTATCTAAATTTAAAGAAGTTGTTAATAAATTGTGGATAACTTACTAATGATACAAGTCTATGATTTTTCGTTCATTCAAAACAAGACCATACGATACATACGCCTAATTATACTATACATACGAATACGATAAACGAAAACAAGAATAGTGGTGAACGTGATATAAGTGTTATGTAGTTGCGGCTATATTATGTGTGATGTGATCCTTATTCCTTACGTGGGGTTATTTCACGCTAATGATCAACGAGTAAGTTTTGTTGCACTTATCCAACAACATTGGAAAGTCCGGCACTGTTGGTTAAGTGCAACAACACATGACTCGTTGACCACTTACTTGAAATAACCCCACATGACGATCACCATCACGTAAATATATAAATATTTTGACAATGTAATAATACCGATGGTCTGTACATGCGGTTAGAATAAACCGAAAGTAATTTCGCAATAGCTGTTAAAACTTTGTTCTGTATCAACGGAAAATACTGAAAGCCAATGTTTCAAATAGATAGATTGGTACAACCTATTGGATTGCTCTTACCTGCTGTATAGACTTATGTCACCTACGACTATCTGCATACCTCCAGTCTAACATGTATCTAGCAGTGCTTTGCAGTTGAGGTCGCAAAACGGAGTGAGAAAACTTCTCTCCAATATCTGAAGTTAGGGAGAGAAAAGTGATCACCCAGAGATTCCCTCAAGTTTATAATCCCTCGGGAGACGAGCAGCGCAGATTACAGTCGGCGCGTTACAGCAGCCTAGGCCTCACTGGGCTGGGCTGACCCCGCAGTCATACTCACACTTCTCATACTTCCTTGAAGCTGTGTTACTACTCTACAAATGACTAATTATTTATACAGCCACAACGGGCATCTCGGATTCAAACTATTTCTGATCCAAAATGTCCGGTCATGTGAGTTCAAACTAAATATTTTGGGTGTCAGCTGACGATTTCACAGCTTCTTATTGGTGGTTGTCATGGTGAAAATAAGTTATAGTTTATACTTAAATATTTAGCTGGAAGTCATAAGACCGGACATGTCTACAAATAGGTCACCTTCAAACATTCCCATTATCCTAAACCGCCCTTCGTCACATATTATGATCTGCTGTTATTTATTCTTCCAATTGGTTCAACCCATACACCTGCTGGTAAAAACATCATTGGGTTATTCAAATGAATAGGTAGATAGATACCTACACGCAAATATGTATTTTATTTTCTACCCACACTATATGAATATTGTATATTAATTGACGGCTCCGAAATCACATTTTACCTTCAGCATCGGAAGCGGTAATGAGCAGGCAGCAATAATGTGGGCACTTGGCCAAACGATGTGTAAACCACTCGGAGGTGCCAAAGACCTGCATAGTTCGAGGTTTTCATGCAGAATCAATCAGAACCACAACAGGTTGCAGACGAGCAACGTGTGACAATAGTCATTGGCCTTCGAGATTCTAGTGCCAGACTTCGGCGAGGAAATCGTGGTAGCCAAAGAAGAGACCGACACAGCGAATCACAAAAAACACAAGAACAATAGAAACAAGGAAGATAAGAGACTTGTAGCTCTTTCATAGGAGTACTTCAGAGCTATTTTCTTTCCACAGCGAAATGGGAAAAAACAAAGTGGCCATTACTTCAGTATTCAGGGTCCAAGAGATTTAAAAAAAAAAACATGAGGCAAGCATACATTTACCTATAGACCTTATCTTATGGCTTCATATGCCTTATATCTTATCTTATTGCAAAGTCCAGTTCATCACATCTTATTATAATTGAGTCTCAGCTATGTCAAATATATAGTTTTATTTACTTCTGAAACGGGTTTGACTATTGCAGAAGTGTTTCAGTACGCCGCTCTCCTTGCACGCGTCCAGTCAAGTGATGAGAACAACATTAGGTTGATAATATTTTAACAGAAAGCCGAGCTTTCACCCCTAACGAAAGAAACTATCCACAATACCTTAATTGTTATGTGAGCTGCCACATGTGCTCTCTTCAACACAATCTCGCTCTTCCAACAACTTTCCTTCTTTTATTTCTTTTAACTTTCAGTTTTTTCTTTTATCACCTTTCAAACAACTCATTCACTTGTTTGCTACAATAACACAAAACTCTCGCCCACGTATTTTCTCTCAGTACAAAGCTCTCTCTCTCTCTCTCTCTCTGCTTATCGTTGACCCACAGCTTTAGATTGCAACAGATTCATCAGTCCCTCCCCCCCCCCCCCCTCCTTAACCACACGTTTTGGACCCGAGTCTCGGCAAGGAAGACACTCCGCAACATTGTTCTACACTTACTCCACACGGAATCCATCACTCAAATTCCCACTCACACTGCACAGATCTACTATCCGACGCAATTCCGAGGCAGAAAACCTTTAGTTTGGCCATCTCTCTGATAGCCAGATTATCTCGAATCAAAGTTCTAATTTAACACATCTTTCTCGTTGCTTGTGAGAAGTTCTAACTAAACGTGCACTTTCTACAAAATACATTTCCACATTCCGAACTCGCTGGCTGTTAAATCGCGTGATATTTGTTTGATATATTGAACACGAACTTAGTTAATATCTGGAAGAGATTGTTTTACAATAGTCAACAGTTCGTAAATCCGTACCAACATTTTAGTTCATATTTTTAAAGATCTAATAAGGCCCGGTATAATGAACTTCGGATAAATATTAAGTAAGCAACTAACTTGTTTTCACCATGGCAACCAGGCTTTCCACTGGTTGTTGCCATAGTGAAAACAAGATGAAGCCTTCTAAATACTTCTCGGAAGTTCATAATTCCGGGCCTAGATCCACTTAAAAACATATAACGTTTCTTGATTAAATTAACTGTTTTGGTATTTTAGATGCATGCACAATTTAGTTTAATCAAGGTAGTTAAACTCACCGACTACCGACAGCATGACGTAGAAGACGCGCGGAGGATGTGACGACACCTGGCACTCATAGTGACCTTGATCGTGGTCCTGCGCGTATTGGATGACAAGTTGCCAGTCATTGGGGTGCGTGAAGCTCAGTGAATAGCGAGAGTCGCTGCTGTAGGTCGCCACGCCGAAGGTGATGAGGTGGAACGAGTCGGCCTTGCGACGCACCCAAGACACCTGCGTACAGAGAGAGCAAAGAGCTTAGCTTAGCTGCCAGTCATTAGGGTGCGTGAAGCTCAGTGAATAGCGAGAGTCGCTGCTGTAGGTCGCCACGCCGAAGGTGATGAGGTGGAACGAGTCGGCCTTGCGACGCACCCAAGACACCTGCGTATACAGAGAGAGCAAATATCTTAGCTGCCAGTCATTGGGGTGCGTGAAGCTCAGTGAGTAGCGAGAGTCGCTGCTGTAGGTCACCACGCCGAAGGTGATGAGGTGGAACGAGTCGGCCTTGCGACGCACCCAAGACACCTGCGTACAGAGAGAGCAAAGATCTTAGATAAGCTGCCAGTCATTGGGGTGCGTGAAGCTCAGTGAATAGCGAGAGTCACTGCTGTAGGTCGCCACGCCAAAGGTGATGAGGTGGAACGAGTCGGCCTTGCGACGCACCCAAGACACCTGCGTATACAGAGAGAGCAAAGAGCTTAGCTGCCAGTCATTGGGGTGCGTGAAGCTCAGTGAATAGCGAGAGTCGCTGCTGTAGGTCGCCACGCCGAAGGTGATGAGGTGGAAAGTGTCGGCCTTGCGACGCACCCAAGACACCTGCGTACAGAGAGAGCAAAGAGCTTAGCTGCCAGTCATTGGGGTGCGTGAAGCTCAGTGAATAGCGAGAGTCGCTGCTGTAGGTCGCCACGCCGAAGGTGATGAGGTGGAAAGAGTCGGCCTTGCGACGCACCCAAGACACCTGCGTAAGAGAGAGCAAAGAGCTTAGCTGCCAGTCATTGGGGTGCGTGAAGCTCAGTGAATAGCGAGAGTCGCTGCTGTAGGTCGCCACGCCGAAGGTGATGAGGTGGAACGAGTCGGCCTTGCGACACACCCAAGACACCTGCGTACAGAGAGAGCAAATATCTTAATAGTAACCTACGGTTTGGACGGGAAATTCCCCGGTTTTATTTAAGACACATTTTTTATAGCGATCCTAGCGGTGAGGCACTAATCCCAGTCTTCATTCAATATCCTTAAATTTGTAAAATGGTGGACATACATTGAAGAAAATGCAAACTCATATTAACCAGACTGTGAAAATTTAAATAATACCTCTCCGCGTTGCAGCGATGTTTTCACGTCACAGCACTAGTTTTGTAAAGCTTAATTCTCACCATTTCCTGTTTTTACCGTTGGTTACTATAGAGGTATGTGATGAGAGTATGAGAGACGTTAGTTATGATGGGTGCTAATTTTGTAAATTTTTGTCTGCGTGCATTAGCGTGTAAAACACAGCGATCAACTCAAGTGAGAGAGAAGTCATCTGCCGTGAATCATTGGACGAATCATGGTGTCCATTCTGAGAACTTTGACAATCTCTAGCAGTATAAAGCCTACCCAAGACCCACTAAACCAAGCTCAATACAACATTTTACATGTATGCTGACCATACTGTGTAATGGGTGGCAACGTAACTAGGCTCATGCCAACCTCAGATCGTTATCTACCGCCTATTCCACGCATGCTGTTAAAACAAAAAAATTAGCATATTCCTTGGGTTCGTTCACACAATCGTATAGGTGGTCTTCCTCTTAGTAGAGAGCACAATCTTCGTTAGTTAGGCTCACTGCAGAAATTGGGAGTTTTCAGGTATTCAAAATACGGTTATCACTAATGGACCTGTTTCACGTAGATGTTAGAAAGTAGAGAAGTATAAAATTAAATTTGTCGGCAATTTCCTCAGAATAGGTACATTGCGACAACTTTAGTCGTAAATATAAGCAATGAAACACGGTGAACAATTTTTTTTACCAGTTAAAACGTGTCATAAACGGAATCAAAATCGATTGATGATTCATAAAGATATAGAAACCGAAATCAACAACTTCATTTATCGGGTTTATTGAAATTGAGTTCTCGTTTCCTTTATCGTTGAATTTCATTTCAAATGGAAAAGTGGTTGAAGAGGAACGAAAAGTTGTTATCGAAGTTAAAGTCATTTCAACCTTCGGGAAATTGATTTTAAAAAGATTATTGCCAGTGACTTTAAAAACACGAAGCATACTGTTCGAGCTGGGGTTTTCAATTACGGAAATTAAATTAAGGTACATATATCACTATTCTGGCATTCACGCACTTTGAACACTTACAACAACACTTACAAACACTTTGAACACTTACAAGTTGGTAACTTACGAGATCTAGTAGCCACCAAGCCCCCACTGAAAACCAATGGTTGTGACAGTAGGTATTTATATAAAAAAAAAAGTACATATTTATTATTAACAAAAGTTGGATTCCAAAGTAACTTTAGTATTACGAAACCTACAAGAGGTGTTTCAGAGCCCTGATACTGCATTGCGGTTGGGACCAAGGATATCAAATAATTACTCATTGTTAATAAGGTTTATACTAAATAAAACCCTGTCTTTACTAAATTGAGAATTGCTTAAAATAAATCATAGGTATTTACTACAATCTTGAGTTTATGTTTTGTGTCAATACCAAACAGCCTTAATTTGCTCTCGGGGAAAATATTTAATATTTCATAAGGTTCCAAATCGAACTTTCACGCTTTAATGCGTTTTGTCTCTGTATTGATTGCGCGTGTGAGACAAAAAGTGAGATCAGAACCTTAACATCCATCAATTATCATGTCTGAACGATTAGTGAGACGCCAGTGAGCTGTCTGCATCATCCATCTCACTCTTAACGCAGCCACAAACACATCAGCCACCGCGTCATCACTTTCAGTCTACCTCAGCTAAATTAGATTAGTTTGTGAATATTACGCCCTTGTACATCACACTCGAGCGCCGCTTTACCGTATGCTTGTAGTGCGCGAACGCTAAACAACTCGCAAACTCATTAAAGGATTTAGAGTAATAATGTTATTTGAAAGGAAAACTAGCTTTAGCCATATAGTTTAGCAAGTGTTATTGTTGTCAACAATTAGAGCTAAACTAGATGGAGTAACGAGGCAAACCTTTTAGCAAACAACCCACGCGAAACGCAATCAGTAAAGAAACAGTGCTGTGCACACTGCACAGGGTTATGACATCACTACAAAACAGATTATGTTTTCTCTGAATACAAATAAATATTGTCCGGCAAAGTAGATAAAATACTTTTCTTTGAATTGTCTAGGTAGGTGATACTAATAAGCGATGATACAGACATATATATTATAAACATAAATTCGTGGTTTAGTATTTCCTAGCAGTGATGGTTTTTGGTAGTTATTATGGAGTGTTGACGCTGAGAATATAATTTAAGCATAATTAATAAGTGCTAGTCTACTTAACGTTGTTAACAACTTATTTAAACATTTAATCACATTTTTTTAATCACCCCGTTCTTTCTTCAACTGTTCCAATTTTTATAAGCTATGAGAGAGAAAAACGTTAGACCAAAAATGTTTTCTTCGTATATTAATTTGAATAATCAAAGCGCTCACACATTAATAAGCACTGTCGTTTATTTCGGGAATAACTTGGGGAGAGTTTTTTTATCGCAATTATGACAATAGACATCTTCTTCAAACGTATTGCTAACGTGGTTTCGTCTCGCAAAAAGGTCAAAATCTTGAAAACGTTTGTACTATTTTACAATCGAGATAAGGATTGATATGCCACGACAGAACTCATTTTCATCGCAATAAAATACTCTGACCACTTGCCAAGAACTTCACATCTTAGCCAATTTTCGTTATTCTGCTAAGATAATGTGACAGTTGTGGTTTACGGGTCCTCCGTCGATTTTCTGTTGATGTCGACTAGATTTATATTTGACGTTTACTTGGAGAACACTGTTTTTGTATATAAATATAAGCTGACACTTCCATTCCGACCATTATCTAAAATATATGCCGAGTTTACGATAAATCTTTTCATTTCTTGATTTGAACTTTATTGATTCAGTGAACTAAATCCATAAACTCAATCAAGCTACTGAACTAAATGAACTGAATTAAATTAAGTTTTTTAAAATTTATATGCTTAGCAGCATCTACAAAATGTAGCAATAAATCTGTAGGGAATTACATCATTTTCATTTACATTCGAGATACCATTTTGAAACATTGTAAGCACTACCGATCTTTGTAGTCTAGGGCATAACTTAAGTCTCGCAATAACCCACTGTATCAAGAGTCTGAGAATGAGCCATGACTCATGAATAGTGATACGTGAAAATAGCATTTTCAATTGTCATTTTATAGCGTTTTGTAGCATCTATTTTTTTTTTGCCAAGATTAACAAACTTGAGAATGAAGTTTTCTCACATTTTTATTTTTAATCATGTCATACTATTAAAATTAAAATCAACAAATTGCATTTATCATAAAGTATAATTACTATGTTAAATATAATAAAATAGGAACAGAAAAACCTTAGTTTATACTGAAAAATGGCGCTTTGTAGCATCTATACACAAAACGCTATTTTCACGTATCTCTCTCTACTCATGAGGCATGAGCCATGAGAACGAGAGCTCATATCTCAGGATTACTTACTAAATCCTTACTTTACCTTACTATACCTTACTATACCTTACAATTGTACACAGTTATGTCGATGGATATACAGATGAAACCAAATGTAGTATGCTAATTATTCTGAAACAAAATATCCATTTATTTTTAATTCCGTTTTACGTATCAAGTTATAATAACCATTAATATGTGTATTTATTATTGTAATTCGTTATTTTGTTTTCCATATTGATGATAATATATTCTTTCCGAAACAACCTTGCAGATGCTTGCTTCCTGATTCCTGATTCCTGATTCCTGATTTCTGTGAAACCGACGACCCCAGTTTCAAAAGTACCAATCAGTGGTTGGTCACGAACACGCATCGCGCTAACATTATTTCGGAAGAAGTGTAGCAAATATAAAACGCCTTCTATTAGATAACGTCAAACAAGGGAGTCTTTAAAGACGACCAGAACGCAAAGCATGTCATGACCGTCCACCACAGATTCGCGACATGTTCAACACCAAACAATTGCGATTTGTCTTTATTTTAAATTAATCATTTCGCTAGCGTGAGCATTGTGCTCGTAGGATATCGGCGAGGAAGTCATCCATCACGCATCGCATTGACGGGGCGAGTAATTAATTCAAGCTTGCAGTCAGTAAAGCTCGTCTGCCTCTCAAACACAATATACGCAGCGTCGCACTCTCTATGGAGATCATTCGGCTCACAATGGAGATTGGAATCTTGATGCCCGCTCCAAGTACGGATTGGTATCTCCTCCCAAACCGAGTGCATTGTGACGGCTCCGGAAGCATTCACGGAAATGTGAAATATATTATGTCCTTTGCGACATACGACGATATGGATTTGAAATATACGAGACAATAGTAGATACTGAAATTAAAAAGTACTGAGCTATAAGTATGAGCTATTATAGTGCGATTATTACAGTTGTATCAAAGTAACTTACAAAATAGTCAAGTCCAATAGTAATTACTTAATATTCTACTTCACTAGTTTCTCCATCTACTTGAAACAGGTTTATTATGGATAAGTTACGACCTTGGGTTGAATATCTGTAAATTCCTAACACAGCAGGCTAGACTGATAAGACTTGTGCAATCTACTAAGCGTAAGATCGTGTTGAAGAACGACAGGAATTTGTTGATGTTCGTTGAAACATCGTGTGTGAAACCCCTTTTATACACAATGTCCCAACGTAGATAGTGGTCTAAGATCGGTATGAGACTAGTTCCGTTGGGGCTATAGTATATTTACTAGGGCGTTGTTTTCCGTTGATATCCTTGTAACGTAACACTGACGTATAGTATTTCCACGCAACCATGAAATAGACAATGTGACATCATCTAAGTGGACGGAAAACTGGGCTCTACAATGAATGACCGGCGGATGAAATGTTACCGGTTATTATTCATGTCATACATTTTACACAACACATTGAAATCGTCTGTTTGCGCATTAGTCTCTCAATTAATAATACATGTTGGGACCCGGCTCACTGTTATCATGTTGTTCACGGATAAACTCATCATCTGGGCCCGGGGTAGAAATGCGCCCAGGGTATAACTCTACCGATGGAAAGAGGAGAACAAAATGGTGTGCCCCCTTTGAATATTAGTCCTCCTACACTCGCCCTCTCACTTGTCCCTTTCTTCCAATCACCCCTGACGTCATATGATCGAGTTGTCAAGTACGTCGTTAAACACCAAATAATCAAATAAAATCAAGGCTAAACATCGCAACTGTAGCAGAAGATAGGGTATTTGACGACTTACCCTTGAATTGTGCATTTAACGCTAAATCTCCGAGCCCGCGGCCGTATATGTCCACAGTTCCGTGCGCACCCACTCAGCCACCCCCCTTTTCCCTCTCGATAACCCTCCGCTCATATTCAGAGTCCTCGTACCTCTCAGTTACAGAGAACCGCTCGCATCCGTTACTCGTGAATTCTATTACCCTGCACGATATTATCATAACCCTCTTTTTTCATATAAATTGCACATTATCCTATACCTCAATTCACTATCCGGAGGATTTCACAAAACTCATAACTCGTTCATCAATATAGGTTATTAGGAAGTATTTATTATGGGTAGAGCGCGGATTTGTATGCAAATATATATCCTTTGATGAAATATCCCGCACGAAATTGATGTTATATCGTTGGGTTCCGTATCACAACGATTCATGTATACACGATGGCTAAAGTAGGAACAGTGGTGGGCGGGGGAGGGGGGAACAGGCAATATTTCAGCTCACTTAGTGGTTTCACATGAGCAAACACACAAAAATGTTCGTTTTACACTATAGTTTGTCCATCGTTTGAAGCAGTTTTAAACTAGAATCACACACAAAACAGTAAACTATGCAGTGCTTGAACAGTGTTCTGACGAAATGATTGTATTTTAATAGACTCAATGATGATGTAGATTATTCGTGTGGTTTACGAATGTATTATTGCCGTCATGCTATTCGTGACGATGAGGAGGGGAAGATGAAGACGAAAGACAACTAAAAACGACCCATGCTTGGCGCCCCGAAGAATTTTTTTGAAAGAACTCAAGTGCACCAAAATGAAGTTACAAGTTTTTGATGTGCTGGATTAAATTGACTAAATTACGGAAATGCAGGCATATTCTTTTGCCCTTCCGTCAATTGACTCTGTGACTAGCACCCAACAGTTTTTAACAATGATTTCACTTATATCCACAAATAATTTTGGGGAAATACGTTCTCCAAGAAATGGTTAAAACCCCATACAAAACACAAGTTTTTCTTTTAGTTATCTGCGGCGCATTTGTGCGGAGGGCACCCTCCCCCCCCCCCCCCCCCCTTCCACATTGCCGCCGCCTTGAAGTAGTATTTTTCCCCCGGAATGTGTTGTGGCCCATCTTTCAGCCATAGCGCACGCCCATGCGTATTTCATTTATCCATCTCCCAAGATATAGCGGCTTTAGGAGGTGTTAAGGAACAGCGTTCATTAAAGATCTGACTTCTTCTGAATTCTTTGTGGAAAGTTCATTTCGTTTTCTCTCCGCCGCGATCGGATAAGTTTGTTTGTCGCTGTGGGATCGAGCAACACGTTCAAGAGGTCGCTGGTTGGTCGCCGGGTTAATGACGTCGTCTGGCTTTTGGATGCAAATGACGTTGATCGAAGTCTTAATTGATACCGTGGATTGAGGGCGTTGATGACGTAGGCAGCGAGCTCATTTCTTTCTTTCTGCTTCACAGTCGGGGGTCGAATTAGTCGATGCAACACACAGCAAGCCGACAAGTCAAGCGAGCGGAGTGATGATGACGTGGACAGGAATTAAGAACTTTTATATAAATTAGTTGAACAATCATTGTATACGTTAAAGAAATAACTCGTCCATTTCTTTTTATTCCTTATACTTTTAACCTAGTGCATTCATTATTAGCATTTACACGTTTTTTAATTATGTTTGTATTTATGTATATCTACCAAAATAAAAAAAATACTGATTCCAACTGCAATTCCTATGATTTTGTATTTTACCGGCGAGTACCTTGATTCGGAAAATATTATATGTGAATAATTCCCCCCCCCCCCCCCCCCCTTTGGATATTCCTTCTGAACTACCAATCCCAATACCCTAATAACATAGTGTTTCATCCCAAGAGCTTCACCGAGGTACAGAAGTTCAACTATATTCTGTCATGATTTACGGCAAGATAGCAGCTGCACTTATATTTCCTCCGACCTAGTTCCAAAGTGATCTCTGGGCCGTGTCGAGTATTTAAAACTGCACATTCAGTCTCTCTGCCTGCATCAATAAGGAAGCTGTTGGTGGAATATCGCGTCTATACAATTCCTTGGGGCCCCATAGAACCCTACTAAATACCAACCCGCAATTACCATCAACAATGAGCTATGTTGGTTATTAACTAGGCTACGTAAATCCCGTATCAAGAATCCCACATGCCTCTACCAAATACCATGGAACTATATTCTAATGGAGAAGTGCACGAGAGATAGGCTGTACAGTCGCAACGTTAACCGTCAGCAATAATTGTTCTCTTTTTATATTTTCCAACGAGTTTATTTTTCAACTTATAATTTTACAGATCAAAATTGGTTTTTCAATTAAATGCCTGAATTTTGACCAGTAATGATAAACATTGAACGGTTGAAATCGCCAATAAAACGACGAAAATAAAGTGATAAATATCTTGAAATGACGAACTAACCGGCAAAGTTTTTAATTCCATGCATTCTCAGCGTTTTCTACTAAAATCACTCTTTATCAAATTTGCTGTAACACTCTTTCGTGTAAAATAACGTTTACAGGACTATAATAATTAATATTGAAAGTATGATCCGTGAGACATAAAAGAATACGTCCCGCATTAATATATATCGTCGCCAATTTAACATCGGAGTCCCCATCCATTTCCACTTTGAGGCTTTTATAGGAAACCTTCAATTAAAATAAAATATTGCTTTCAGCACTACTACGTTCATACCATTAGTTGGGGTATCTTTTTTATGTGTAAATGCAATAAATACAAGTAGCTTTAACAATAAAAGCTTGATGGAGATTGATGCAAAACATGCTTCAAGGAAGCGTGCAGAACGTTGGTTTAAACAAGGATATATATCTTGTTAACGAGAAATGTGATTAGTCTAAATAATTACACCTTAACATGCGATGCAATTACTTCGGGTAAGTATTGTTATATTAGAATGAGAATATATAATATCGTTATGTATTTAGGGCAGTCGTCTTTAAATATGTAGATGCTGATAACATTTGCTTAAGACTTGTTCCGCGGATAAATTGAAGCCTCCCACATCGAACCCAGCCGTCTTCATGACTTGTATTGCAATGTCGTGTACACGCCTCTTGTAGAGTTATGCGTCTAGACAGCAGTCGAATATCTAAGTGAAGCTATACACAACTCAGTTCTGAATATAAGCTCTACCACACCTTAAATGCAACAGTGTAGTACATGAAATGTATAGAAATTGCCAGCTATTGGACTGAATGTAATGTAATTCTTGTATTGGGTGGAACATTATTTTCGATTCTCAACTGAACTCAAGTTGTGTATGGATGGCTTGATTACGATATTCAAATGATATTTATACGCATTGCACTAGAAAAAGGAATTGATCTCTCTCTCTCTCTCTCTCTTTCTGTCTCTCTCGCTCTCCTTATACAATCTCTGCCAACTGGACAATCAAACAGTCTGGTTATTTTGTAAATCACAATCCCTTATTTTAAGATTTCACAAATTACTTGGAAAAATGTACAGAACGACACCTGACTTGGTTTGTCACTTTGACCAATATGACTTCTTTTGCAAACCGTGTAAAAAACTTTGGCTCGATGTGTGTGACTCACAGGTCCAGTGAATAACTTTGAAAAGTACTTATAAGTTATTGGTGTATTCGGCGTCACCCGTTTCTCTTTTGCTAATTGTATTTATAGACGTTACAGCACGTTCATAAAAAAGATTGCCTTACCGAATGTTAAAATTGATCATCAGTATTCTGTTCCGCGGGCAAATTAAAATACATTACGCTGGAAATGAGAAGCAATGAACTGCAGAAATGAATTCATTATTCAATGTATTGGTGCAGGATTGAGGCAGTTGGACGAGTTATATCATGCGATTAGTTCTCTAGTTATTCACTATATAACCATGTAGCTCGTTTTTATTTCTCACTGGAAACCCCCACTGTATACTTAGAAATAATGTTATGTCAAAGTTTAAGATATAAGTTCGGTGCCGAAGCGGTTTATATTAGAACGTATATACTGACTGTCCAGTTCCCTTACTTAAATAATTGTACACTCTAACTTATATCGCTTATATTGTCTTACATAATATTTTCTGGAATGTGTATAAGATTAAAAATCTGTTTTTGGATATATTCAAACTAATAAAAGCATATTATTGGTGGAGGTGCCGGGTCCGATTTATTTATTTATTTATATAATGTATATCCTATTTCAGTTATAAAAACTGATTTACAAAGGAGCACAGAAACAAACGAGAACGTAAAACGAGGAAAGGCTCTCATACCGCATGGTTGACTGTCTGATTCGCTGCACAAATACTCATAAAACAAGGAACTCAACACTCAAAACAAACAACACACGTGCCAAACAAAACGTGGGGCCCTCACGTTGATCACAGACGAATATGACGTCACGACCGCTCGTCGAAAACAAATATTCCGACGGGGGCGATTTGTCCGTCAGTCCGCGTCTGTCCAAACATATCATCAGGGCGACCTGACCCTATGCAGGGCGCACGTGACCGGTTTGTGAACCTCGCATACGCGGCGCGGCCAACGCGCTCTGGTGAGAGTAGAAGGGTACTAACTTGATATGCGGTGTTACCGCCAGGTTTTACATACTCGACGATAGAGCGAGTGAAAAATAAAATTTTTAAATTTGTTAGTTCAGAAAGTTATAGAAAAGTTTATTGGAAATAGGTGATCGTTTATGTAGGTCTTCTTTTGGCATGAGAACACATTGGAGGGGAAATGGAAAAGACAAACAAAGGTTGGAATATCTGGAACTGAAGTTGTTCTGATGGGACGCAGACATTTCTACAGGCATACAGTATGGCTTTCCATCGATAACGCATATATTGCCAAGCTGTTTCCTTCAGAGCATGTTTTCAAGGTCATCGTATAGCCCGCAGATAAACATTTATAACGGTACCAACAATATCGCCTAGACTGATATGAAGATATTGGTAACGGTGAGTTAATATTGTTATCAGTAATAAACTGTATTTATTGTCGCGTCTTGGAGAAGTTAACATGTATAATGAGGTTTAGTCACACTATAAGTTTACTCAATTGCATCACTATAATTACATATTACGGTTATCATTTAAATAATTATTAATTCCCCTATGAAGTTTGTACTGTAAGAACAGTTAATGTGTGTATATACACCATCAACTCACAATATTATACGACCATAGACTTTAATGTTAATTTATTTTATTCGTAACGAGTAATAAATATAAAAATTACACAAATTATTAAATCAAATTATGAGGGGTATATATTGTGGCTGAATACATTTAGCTCTGTTAAAAATGTAAACTTGCTCAGTAATGGATACTTAAAAGAATAATCTGAAATAATGTGTACATTTCAAATTTACAGTTATAGTAAAAGTTGTTATGGCGATGGTGATGATAATGGCGATATTGGAAGACAGTGGTTGTATGTAGGAGTAGAGAACCTAGTTAATATGTGTCGGTAGATTGATGTCTCATACCGTGCGACGTATGTCAAGAAGGATACTTACCAAGAACACTCTCTCTGTCTGTAATAGACGAGCAACACTTCCCCAGTCGGGAGCAACTAAGATCGTTCCATAACGTTCCTTCGCAAGTTGAGAACTCGCTCCTTAAAAGATGAATAATGGAATCTTTCAATTTTCAAGTGAAATTTTATGGGTTCTTAAGGGCTGATAAGTCACCTTAAACTAGTCACGTATTTTATTGTAGAAATTACCTTTCCATTCAAATGTGTTCCATAAGTCAAACTCAAGCGTAAATGAAACGGGCCGTAGTCCAAATACCCCATCGAAGAAGTCAACGCTTTGCCAAATTTGAATGCGATAAATTTGAATTCCAAAAGATTCTTTATCTATACCTGCCTGAATGTAATTTAACTGTACCACGAACAAGTGTAATATATGGTAACGCTAACAACTTTTATAGATGCAAACAACCATTACCATACATAAAAACATCTCACTTTTTATGACCATAAATATCGCAGCTGTACTTACATCTACTCTAACTTCACCAACTATGGTTCAGAGCTGAAATATACGATATTTGCTTTGAAAATTTATTTATTCCTAGGTTGAGTATTGCAAACAAGGCATTAACCACAACTTCACAAGTGCAATATCTACCGTTCAAATACAATTAATTTTAAGCTTGTATGCGTGTGCATGGCTCGTACGAGAAAATCTTTTCAAACATGATGCAGGGAAATTCGGAAAAGTGACGACAACAGATTGTGCGTGATACCTTCTAAGATATTTCTATCGATATAGAATGTAATATAATTACCTTGTATGTTTTTTTTTGAAGTTTGTTTTCAAATTATAATATCCGTTGTAAACCGTATCATCACTGTTTTGACAGCTTATTATATTGTTTTCAAATTCAGACTGATGCGAGAACAGACAACACATAAGTAAAACAGGCTTGTTAAACTTTCAAATTAGTTTTATTTTTTTATAAACACAATTGAGCTTCCTACTCATTGTTTTTGTTTGGTAAGCTTCGCCCTTAACATAACTGGCGGATGTCTCGAATACGAATGTTTGAAATTGTTATTCGCCCAGTAGTGAAGCAAAAATAAATAAACCTCTTTTAAACTTCCATTCTTCTCCTCTCGCTCGCGAATCGTACGAATAAAATACTCCGATCCGTCCACTCGAGCAGACAGTATTACCAACAGCGGCGCATATACTGTGCGCTTAGATTTAGTGGACCTCCCATATTGTCTGGCCACTCGAAGATCGTAATCCACATGCATTGAATCACAGCATACGCGGCCGTCGTAGCTGTAACGCATGTTATCGTGGGTCTTGTCGTAGAGTGGAGGAAGAAGCAACAACGCATGTGCAGGATGGTCAAGAGGCTAACGCTGTTTTGCACCTCTATAAGCAGTAAGCACTTTGTGTTGATAATCATAATCATCACGTTCACAAACGTAAGCTCTCCATAATTTATCTTTTCCAGTAGGACTAGTCTTTGCGTTTGGCCGTAGATTATCTCTCCTACGTAATCCTACAATGGTCTACTATACCTACACTACTTATACCTTCTACTTAATATTAATCATACGCTTTCATTAGTCGTAATTTATAATAAATTAAACATAATTTTACCAAAGGTATTATGGGGCTGGTTGCGCAAATGTTGTTAGGTAAGCTAATGACAAATTATCTAAAGACGAAAATATGAATTAGTCTCCACACAAATTCTTACAAGATTGATAAAATAACACACATATATTATTCGTATTAACAACACAAATGACAATGACTCATTATATTTATATCAACACACATTGGTTGAGTTATTCGTCTCGAAAGAAAGCCAAACAATATTCTGCGAGCTCGAATAGTTGGAGTAGGCCATTATGTAGTGTTGAAGTCCTATTTTATTCACGTTCTGGTTTACTAGAAGGTTTATGTCAAGAGGAATATTGAGACCATTAGCGTTCCAAGTTTTATAATCTTGAGACTCAAATTGTGAGAACACCCTTCGTTTAATAACGTATACACAAGTTCCTGATGGTTGATCCTCACGCAAGGTGGGTCTATTCAATTCAATCTGGAAATAACATGACAGAACTTAACGAGATTTGCTCTTGCGTTACCTGAAATGATGTTCTTGAATTTGAAAGGATAGCAGATTACAATTGCAAATGGGGTAGTGGTATAGGCTAAGGGGGCACCGTTAATTAGTAGCGAAGCTTCTTATACTATAATTAGTCGTAAAACAATTAATGGGACACATCCTTTTAATTGATCAAAAACAGAATTAGAGAAATACAACTAAGTAGATATCTATTGATGCGTGTAAATACATATAAATTCAAGTTTAAAAAAAACTGTAAAATTATAATTCCTAATTAAAATTCATCCCCTCTACACTCCCCCCTAGCCCTCCCTTCCAGCCCCTTTTCCAGCGCAGTATTTTATTAACTTATAAGTTTTGTGAAACTCGACGATATTAGGTTTTATAAACAATTAGCGACCGACTGTTTAATTTATTTCCAATGCGTACATACTACATAATTGGGTCGTAAAAATATATTTATAAATAAATTAATTAATTAATTAATAAATAAACAATATACACATGGATGAATGAATAAAAAGTGATTGTTTAAATAGATCCCTGCCGTATGCCTAGACCTACAACGTCTCCTTGTCTCTGCAACCACATTATGTTGATACTCCACTCTCATTAATTAGTGTAAGATATCCGCAACATATCGTCCATGTGAGCCTCATACATCTCGATTGCAACACTTCAACTCCCAGAAGATGTGTTCTACAAGCTGCTATTAATCTCTGAGAGTTTAGTACAACGAGCGACGCACTGAAGAATGAAAACATATCTTGCTTGCACCATGTTGCGTTAAAAGTCAATCATACTAATGATCCGCACCGTTAACTAAGCACTACGCTAATTATTACAGTTCAAGACTAGGTATGATAGAATAGACATACAATATGTGATACATTTGTATATCTCTATATTCCTATAAGCTATTCGTTACTTACACTGTCACCATATTGTAGGAATAATAGCATTACATTATTATATTATACCATGCCCACAAAAATATGCATTAAAGTGGAAAGCCTTCTGGAATAATTTCAAACGTGACCGTTTTAAAGTGTGTTCTGAAGCTTCAAATCTCTCATCTCTGTCGTCTTGAACATGAAAGAAACTCACCAATAGCATCATCTTCGCGACTCGGTTGTTGCAAGATCACTGAGGAATACTTTGCCATACAACTTTTATAAAGGAATCGAGGGAAGTACACATTTCTTAGGTGCGTTTTCCTTTTAATATTAAAGAAAGCTTTCGAGGAAAAATTTATTTTAAAACGTAATTCCTTTGAAAGCTATATAAAGAAAAAGCAGATCATTTTTCAAAATGAATTTGTTACCATTTGAAGAAGAAATTTGATAATTTATTACATTGAGTGAGCACAAATTCAAAAGTTTGAAAGTTGAACATAAATACAGTCTTACCGTTAATCATAAATGCGATGTTTGTTACTTCTAACTCACAACCAGACCAGACGGATTGTGGATTAGTATTAACGTGGTCTAATTGATGCTCGGCTTATCTTCACGAGAGTCTGGTTTATAGTTTATACCCTCACGGCCGTTGCTAAAGTTATCCGACAATTAACTTCCAAGTTGTTGAATCAACTGTTATGGCTGTAGCGTCCATCAAATTAAGTACTCAGCCGTTTTACCACGTTGTTTCATTATTACATTTTTAAGAAACGCCGGAGATAAATTGGAACTGTGGAACGGTTCAATATATCATATTTGTTGAGATTTGTAAAACTCGAAAACAGAAGAGAAACACGTCGAATACTAATATTGTGCACATCGTGAAGGGAAATGTATCAACTTCGATCTGACTTTTTACATAAACTTGAAAACCGGCATGCCAATCTTCAGAACATATTAAATGAAAACGTGTTTTTTTTTATTTTTTATTAAACTTTCAACCTGATTTAAATACACGTGACAAAACTTTAAAGTTGCCACTGATGTCACTATTTTTAGTTTTTAATATTTTTTTGTCTCGTTGATATAGTTTACTAACATGTTTGGCAGTTGAGAAGTTTTGAAGTAAGATAGACATAATATGCAGTAAAAGTTGTGTGAAAGAGAAAAACCGACCAACGTTAGGTGATTTGCTAGTATAACGGTGGCATAACTGACAGCTCTACTATAATATGCCGGGTAGACTTGTACTATTCAAATAGAAAACGTTGGGCGATAGAGAGCTGCTATCGTTTATGGCCTCTGAGCAACGCTAAGTGGCTTTATACTAGACGGTAAAACATTTCGTCCATGTTCAGAAGGTAATACGGTAGTTTGCATAATCCATCCGTTCCATCGCCGTACCGTAGACCTACTCCAAGCATGTTTTCATTATGGAAAACAACTACACAATCCCTAGAGACCAAGTAAAATAGCATTCTGGTCTGAATGAAGGAAATAAGTGTTACGTCTTTGCGGAATATGTTTGAAGATCTTGTAATATTGTACATGGCTGACGCTCACTTCGTCCCACGGCATAATAATCGCAAACAGCACCGGTTGAGCGGACATGTGTTGACATAAGAACGAATTTTCAGATGAAAATGAACTATTTTTAACTTGTTTGTTTATTTGCGAGACATCTATACCTCAGAATATCTTTTTGCTGTGCTCACTTTTCGTTTTTTGTGTGCTCGTACTTCCAGAGGTATTTTAGTATCTATCTATTTGTGGTATAGAGATACTTGGTTCAATTACACTTCTGAAAGCACATTTTAGCCAACAATAGAGAACCTAATAACTTTCCTTGGACACAAATAAGCACCAATAGAATACTCGGACAGTGTATAAGCAAAAAAAAAGGTGAAGCGCAAACAAGTTCTAGGTGACGATGTATCGGGGAGATGTACAGCAAATAATGCTGGCGGCAAGACATAAATGCACTGATTTTCTGTGGAATTGTCCAGCGCAGTATACGTGACTTACAATACACAATGAATACCGTGGTATATTTGTTGTATTGTGACTCTTTCTTATCAAACGCCACAAAGCGACGGGTCTAGGCCGCTACATTGCCCGGACATCCTAACGTTGTATGACCACAAGCCCGACGGTTTTCTATATACATGTTACGATGCAGGGCAGAGGGCCGTGTTGTGGCCCTATATCGGCCTTCTCGCCTCCGGGCGAGAAAACCTAAATAAATTCAATTCAATAATATGTGGAACATGCATGCATGCACAATTATTCAAAATGAATAAACATCATAAAACAAGCTATTATTTAGAATACCATTACTATTATGTACTAATTTTATCTAAAGACTCACAAAATGATGTTTTGTACAAGAAGGTATCGTTGTACGAACCAAGTTAATGAAAACTCGTTCCTTCACATCACACGGTTGACAAAACGATAAAAATGTGTAATATTTGTCGAGAATCCAGCCCAGTAAAACAATACAGAAGCGTCTCCGGCCAGCCGTGATTTCTGTTTTATTCCAAGACTACCTAGGGCGGCCTGCAACGCCCGGTCTAATGTTATTCATGGCGCTGCACTGCTGTGCTAACAGGCCGTCCTAAACCTACTTTATCTTACAACTTTGTGATGCGAAGCTTATGAGGAACACAGCGCCATGTTAGTACTTGCCCGAGCTTCTACTGTCGGTGTCACGCGAGATGGCCCTAGCGCAAACATGACGTTCTATGTGATGCGATATGAGGAACACAGCGCCATGTTAGTACTTGCCCGAGCTTCTACTGTCGGTGTCACGCGGGATGGCCCTAGCGCAAACATGACGTTCTATGTGATGCGAAGCTTATGAGGAACACAGCGCCATGTTAGTACTTGCCCGAGCTTCTACTGTCGGTGTCACGCGGGATGGCCCTAGCGCAAACATGACGTTCTATGTGACGCGAAGCTTATGAGGAACACAGCGCCATGTTAGTACTTGCCCGAGCTTCTACTGTCGGTGTCACGCGGGATGGCCCTAGCGCAAACATGACGTTCTATGTGATGCGAAGCTTATGAGGAACACAGCGCCATGTTAGTACTTGCCCGAGCTTCTACTGTCGGTGTCACGCGGGATGGCCCTAGCGCAAAAATGACGTTCCATGTGACGCGAAGCTTATGAGGAACACAGCGCCATGTTAGTACTTGCCCGAGCTACTACTGTCGGTGTCACGCGGGATGGCCCTAGCGCAAACATGACGTTCTATGTGATGCGAAGCTTATGAGGAACACAGCGCCATGTTAGTACTTGCCCGAGCTTCTACTGTCGGTGTCACGCGGGATGGCCCTAGCGCAAACATGACGTTCTATGTGATGCGAAGCTTATGAGGAACACAGCGCCATGTTAGTACTTGCCCGAGCTTCTACTGTCGGTGTCACGCGGGATGGCCCTAGCGCAAACATGACGTTCTATGTGATGCGAAGCTTATGAGGAACACAGCGCCATGTTAGTACTTGCCCGAGCTTCTACTGTCGGTGTCACGCGGGATGGCCCTAGCGCTAACATGACGTTCTATGATGCGAAGCTTATGAGGAACACAGCGCCATGTTAGTACTTGCCCGAGCTTCTACTGTCGGTGTCACGCGGGATGGCCCTAGCGCAAACATGACGTTCTATGTGATGCGAAGATTATGAGGAACACAGCGCCATGTTAGTACTTGCCCGAGCTTCTACTGTCGGTGTCACGCGGGATGGCCCTAGCGCCAACATGACGTTCTATGTGATGCGAAGCTTATGAGGAACACAGCGCCATGTTAGTACTTGCCCGAGCTTCTACTGTCGGTGTCACGCGGGATGGCCCTAGCGCCAACATGACGTTCTATGTGATGCGAAGCTTATGAGGAACACAGCGCCATGTTAGTACTTGCCCGAGCTTCTACTGTCGGTGTCACGCGGGATGGCCCTAGCGCAAACATGATGTTCTATGTGATTCGAAGCTTATGAGGAACACAGCGCCATGTTAGTACTTGCCCGAGCTTCTACTGTCGGTGTCACGCGGGATGGCCCTAGCGCAAACATGATGTTCTATGTGATTCGAAGCTTATGAGGAACACAGCGCCATGTTAGTACTTGCCCGAGCTTCTACTGTCGGTGTCACGCGGGATGGCCCTAGCTAACATGACGTTCTATGTGATGCGAAGCTTATGAGGAACACAGCGCCATGTTAGTACTTGCCCGAGCTTCTACTGTCGGTGTCACGCGGGATGGCCCTAGCTAACATGATGTTCTATGTGATTCGAAGCTTATGAGGAACACAGCGCCATGTTAGTACTTGCCCGAGCTTCTACTGTCGGTGTCACGCGGGATGGCCCTAGCTAACATGACGTTCTATGTGATGCAAAGCTTATAAGGAACACAGCGCCATGTTAGTACTTGCCCGAGCTTCTACTGTCGGTGTCACGCGGGATGGCCCTAGCTAACATGACGTTCTATGTGATGCGAAGCTTATGAGGAACACAGCGCCATGTTAGTACTTGCCCGAGCTTCTACTGTCGGTGTCACGCGGGATGGCCCTAGCTAACATGACGTTCTATGTGATGCAAAGCTTATGAGGAACACAGCGCCATGTTAGTACTTGCCCGAGCTTCTACTGTCGGTATCACGCGGGATGGCCCTAGCGCAAACATGACGTTCTATGTGATGCGAAGCTTATGAGGAACACAGCGCCATGTTAGTACTTGCCCGAGCTTCTACTGTCGGTGTCACGCGGGATGGCCCTAGCGCAAACATGACGTTCTATGTGACGCGAAGCTTATGAGGAACACAGCGCCATGTTAGTACTTGCCCGAGCTTGTACTGTCGGTGTCACGCGGGATGGCCCAAGCGCCAACATGACGTTCTGTGTGATGCGAAGCTTATGAGGAACACAGCGCCATGTTAGTACTTGCCCGAGCTTCTACTGTCGGTGTCACGCGGGATGGCCCTAGCGCAAACATGACGTTCTATGTGATGCGTAGCTTATAAGGAACACAGCGCCATGTTAGTACTTGCCCGAGCTTCTACTGTCGGTGTCACGCGGGATGGCCCTAGCGCAAACATGACGTTCTATGTGATGCAAAGCTTATGAGGAACACAGCGCCATGTTAGTACTTGCCCGAGCTTCTACTGTCGGTGTCACGCGGGATGGCCCTAGCGCAAACATGACGTTCTATGTGATGCGAATCTTATGAGGAACACAGCGCCATGTTAGTACTTGCCCGAGCTTCTACTGTCGGTGTCACGCGGGATGGCCCTAGCGCAAACATGACGTTCTATGTGATGCAAAGCTTATGAGGAACACAGCGCCATGTTAGTACTTGCCCGAGCTTCTACTGTCGGTGTCACGCGGGATGGCCCTAGCGCAAACATGACGTTCTATGTGATGCGAAGCTTATGAGGAACACAGCGCCATGTTAGTACTTGCCCGAGCTTCTACTGTCGGTGTCACGCGAGATGGCCCTAGCCAACATTACGTTCTATGTGATGCAAAGCTTATGAGGAACACAGCGCCATGTTAGTACTTGCCCGAGCTTCTACTGTCGGTGTCACGCGAGATGGCCCTAGCCTACATGACGTTCTATGTGATGCGAAGCTTATGAGGAACACAGCGCCATATTAGTACTTGCCCGAGCTTCTACTGTCGGTGTCACGCGGGATGGCCCTAGCCAACATGACGTTCTATGTGATGCGAAGCTTATGAGGAACACAGCGCCATATTAGTACTTGCCCGAGCTTCTACTGTCGGTGTCACGCGGGATGGCCCTAGCCAACATGACGTTCTATGTGATGCGAAGCTTATGAGGAACACAGCGCCATGTTAGTACTTGCCCGAGCTTCTACTGTCGGTGTCACGCGAGATGGCCCTAGCCAACATGACGTTCTATGTGATGCGAAGCTTATGAGGAACACAGCGCCATATTAGTACTTGCCCGAGCTTCTACTGTCGGTGTCACGCGAGATGGCCCTAGCCAACATGACGTTCTATGTGATGCGAAGCTTATGAGGAACACAGCGCCATATTAGTACTTGCCCGAGCTTCTACTGTCGGTGTCACGCGGGATGGCCCTAGCGCAAACATGACGTTCTATGTGATGCGAAGCTTATGAGGAACACAGCGCCATGTTAGTACTTGCCCGAGCTTCTACTGTCGGTGTCACGCGGGATGGTCCTAGCGCAAACATGACGTTCTATGTGATGCGAAGCTTATGAGGAACACAGCGCCATGTTAGTACTTGCCCGAGCTTCTACTGTCGGTGTCACGCGGGATGGTCCTAGCGCAAACATGACGTTCTATGTGATGCGAAGCTTATGAGGAACACAGCGCCATGTTAGTACTTGCCCGAGCTTCTACTGTCGGTGTCACGCGGGATGGCCCTAGCGCCAACATGACGTTCTATGTGATGCGAAGCTTATGAGGAACACAGCGCCATGTTAGTACTTGCCCGAGCTTCTACTGTCGGTACACGCGGGATGGCCCTAGCGCCAACATGACGTTCTATGTGATGCGAAGCTTATGAGGAACACAGCGCCATGTTAGTACTTGCCCGAGCTTCTACTGTCGGTGTCACGCGGGATGGCCCTAGCGCAAACATGACGTTCTATGTGATGCGAAGCTTATGAGGAACACAGCGCCATGTTAGTACTTGCCCGAGCTTCTACTGTCGGTGTCACGCGGGATGGCCCTAGCGCAAACATTACGTTCTATGTGATGCGAAGCTTATGAGGAACACAGCGCCATGTTAGTACTTGCCCGAGCTTCTACTGTCGGTGTCACGCGGGATGACCCTAGCGCCAACATGACGTTCTATGTGATGCGAAGCTAATGAGGAACACAGCGCCATGTTAGTACTGGCCCGAGCTTCTACTGTCGGTGTCACGCGGGATGGCCCTAGCGCAAACATGACGTTCTATGTGATGCGAAGCTTATGAGGAACACAGCGCCATGTTAGTACTTGCCCGAGCTTCTACTGTCGGTGTCACGCGGGATGGCCCTAGCGCCAACATGACGTTCTATGTGATGCGAAGCTTATGAGGAACACAGCGCCATGTTAGTACTTGCCCGAGCTTCTACTGTCGGTGTCACGCGGGATGGCCCTAGCGCCAACATGACGTTCTATGTGACGCGAAGCTTATGAGGAACACAGCGCCATGTTAGTACTTGCCCGAGCTTCTACTGTCGGTGTTACGCGGGATGACCCTAGCGCAAACATGACGTTCTATGTGATGCGAAGCTTATGAGGAACACAGCGCCATGTTAGTACTTGCCCGAGCTTCTACTGTCGGTGTCACGCGGGATGGCCCTAGCGCAAACATGACGTTCTATGTGATGCGAAGCTTATGAGGAACACAGCGTCATGTTAGTACTTGCCCGAGCTTCTACTGTCGGTGTCACGCGAGATGGCCCTAGCTAACATGACGTTCTATGTGATGCGAAGCTTATGAGGAACACAGCGCCATGTTAGTACTTGCCCGAGCTTCTACTGTCGGTGTCACTCGGGATGGCCCTTGTGCCAACATGACGTTCTATGTGACGCGAAGCTTATGAGGAACACAGCGCCATGTTAGTACTTGCCCGAGCTTCTACTGTCGGTGTCACGCGAGATGGCCCTAGCGCAAACGTGACGTTCTATGTGACGCGAAGCTTATGAGGAACACAGCGCCATGTTAGTACTTGCCCGAGCTTCTACTGTCGGTGTCACGCGAGATGGCCCTAGCGCAAACATGACGTTCTATGTGAGGCGAAGCTTATGAGGAACACAGCGCCATGTTAGTACTTGCCCGAGCTTCTACTGTCGGTGTCACGCGAGATGGCCCTAGCGCAAACATGACGTTCTATGTGACGCGAAGCTTATGAGGAACACAGCGCCATGTTAGTACTTGCCCGAGCTTCTACTGTCGGTGTCACGCGGGATGGCCCTAGCGCAAACATGACGTTCTATGTGATGCGAAGCTTATAAGGAACACAGCGCCATGTTAGTACTTGCCCGAGCTTCTACTGTCGGTGTCACGCGGGATGGCCCTAGCGCCAACATGACGTTCTATGTGATGCGAAGCTTATGAGGAACACAGCGCCATGTTAGTACTTGCCCGAGCTTCTACTGTCGGTGTCACGCGGGATGGCCCCACTCTATGAAGAAGTTATTTCTATACTCTGTAATAGGGTTTCTGTGGTCCCCTAGATATAATGCTGCTTCCCGTCGTTTCTCCCACCACCGCTTCAGACCCAACGAGCCCGAAAGTGTATCACCGGTCAATATTATTCTTTGATATCCATTAAATATCTACTTAAACATCCACTAAGTGATTTTTAACACTTTTTTATTCAATTCAAAATATATTATCAGATACTTTAAAAAAAAAGTTATTACAAGCTGCGTTTTGAATTTCGTCTGTGCGACAAAAACAAACCGTTGTACAAGGGATTGGTTTGAAAGTTGCCCTTTACTCCTATAACCTAATATTATTCATTACTTTGTAAGAATAATACTTACACAAAACCATACTATTTCGTTTTATTGAAACACATTATTTCTTTATCATAATTTTCACACTGCAAACCACCACAGTGACCTATTTACACTTAATGGATTCGTATAATGTGGCCAAATTGTCAACACAAGCTTCCGATCAATACATTCTGCTCTTCCATAGTAGTTGTGTAAGTCTGTAAAATATGCTTTGTCACATAGCTGTTATATATACGAAATTACTGCGGATCTACGCGAACACACACACACACATACAGTACTTCTAAAATCAACCCGCAGTACAGTGTTTGCTATACACCATTAATGTTTTACGCATCAGTTGATGCTTTTGCATTTTGATACTTTGTTCCTGTTTTCATTTTTTATCCATTAGCGTTGATAGTGTTTTGCTACTTTGTTCATACTCGAAACTGAAGTTTCTGCACGTTAGGAATAAACACAAGAACACCCAGGGATATAACAGGAGAGATTTTCATCTATTTAGATGGGAAACATATTGAAATTCGTTGAGCATGGGAAAAGTTTTTCTGAATGTGTATATAATTTGCAGCTGGCTATAAGATGAGTTAAGGATGTTTATGTACAGAGTACACAGGGATGGGTCTATGTCTTTATTGAATAAACACTCCCTTAAAGGTTCTTTATAATTATTATATAACTTGGTACCGCATGAGATTTAAAATTGAAGTAAGTATGCGTTATGTTTTATTCTCGTCCATAAAATATCAGTTTAATGAATAGTGGAATAGGATATAACTTAAAAAAATACAAACAAGGTTTATCAAAGCAAGTTGTTATGAATGAGGTGAGTAGGGCACTAGCAACACCAAAAAACAACAATGGAACGAATGAATTGAACTGATGGACAAACAACAAGCTGCCAAAAAATAATTTCGTCTGATTTTGTAAAAGAAAACAAAAAACAAACAAATACACATACAAAAACTTTCACTTAGTTGTCAGTTGTTTCTATCATTAAAAGTTTTAAATGGCCAGCAGTTACTATTGCTACACTTGTTTTTATTTCTATGGTTGCAATTTTATTATTTTGACTGCTGATGGTTTGTCCATCAGTTCAATTCATTTGTTCCATTGCTGTCTTTCGGTGTTGCTTGTGCCCTATAAGTAAACCATTTGACCATTGTTGATGGTTTACAAGATGTTTTACCAGGGGGAGTATGTCGCCATAATGAAGGTAGAGAATAATTATAATTGGTTCAATGTTCTAATATAGACCCAAATGTTTTCAGTGGAACATTTTTTAATTTTGATTTGCTCAATCTTAGAGCTACGACACAAATAAACGATGCCGGTAGCTCATTTGCCTTCAAATAATATTTGTTGAGATATTTTCTCTAACTCACTTGTTGGCTATCGCAGCCTGTTTTTTTGGTTTAAGTAGTTGTGATGATATCCTCGTTCATTAGTTTATTTTCATTATCGTCTACTCCATATTTGCACCATTGCCTAAATGCGTATTTTTTAGTTTGCATTAGTAATTTCAAGTGTTATAATCTGATAGCACACTTTTAGTCACAGTATCTTGCTCTATAAACATCACTTTGTATATTCTTAATTTGTGATGACCAACGTTAAATTCTCTTTATATATTTCATTTATGTTTAATAAAGTTTCAAAACCCCTGTTCGTTCAATTTAAGAAAAACAAAAATGGTTAATTATTTTCAGAGTTGTTATTTGTGGACTCTCAAAAAGTACAATTGTGTTCTACATCACACTTTATTGTAAAATAATGTATAAATAATAATTATGTTAAAAACATAATCGACCTTTCGTAAACCAGATTTTCTTTGCTCAATAGTAGTATCATTGTATATTTTCAAGACATCGTGCATAAAGAACTTCATTTTACTGGCACTGGTATGTTTTAATAAGTAACCGAAAAACACAAAATATTCTAAATTGATTATTCTAGTGAACTCACTATATTATCACAAAATGAGAACACGTTAATCGGATTTTTAAATGGTCTTGCACAAAAATCGGTAACTTTAAAAGTCCTTTGCATACCGATGAATATTATCTGAAAACTATCAACACTGTGAAAAAAATATGTATAAATATACCTACTTGAGTGATAATTATACTCGTCCCTGGAGTAATTATTTGGAAATACCCCAAATGTATGGGTAACTACAATATACCACTCCAATGTATCCCCATTACTAATATTCACTTTACGGTATTATGCCATTAAACAGACACTTTATCTCAACCATTGGAGTACATATATACGAAATACGTTTCTTAGTAAAATTATATTCAAGCACATAAAAATATCAAACCCACGTATACATATTTAAATCGAATGGATGGACTTTAATAACATAAAGTCGTGGTTATATTACCAGTCCAATGTAGGTGTAAAGCAAAGGCAACATTCTTGTAATTTTACGCAATATTTAATTCATTCATCCGTCCTTGCATACCTTTTAAAACTAAAAGAGCGGTTTCAAATAACCTACATTCGTAGTTATTTTACCCGTCCAATGTAGGTGTATAATTAATAAGACATTCTTGTAATATTACTTTATATTTAGTTAAATTGTCTACCCTTGGACAAATGTTTTAACTAAAAGAGCGCTTTCAAATAACCTACATTCGTAGTTATTTTACCCGTCCAATGTAGGTGTATAATTAATAAGACATTCTTGTAATATTACTTTATATTTAGTTAAATTGTCTACCCTTGGACAATTTTTTTTACTAAAAGAGCGGTTTTAAATAACCTACATTCGTAGTTATTTTACCCGTCCAATGTAGGTGTATAATTAATAAGACATTCTTGTATTATTACTTTATATTTAGTTAAATTGTCTACCCTTGGACAATTTTTTTTACTAAAAGAGCGGTTTTAAATAACCTACATTCGTAGTTATTTTACCCGTCCAATGTAGATGTATAATTAATAAGACATTCTTGTAATATTACTTTATATTTAGTTAAATTGTCTACCCTTGGACAAATTTTTTAACTAAAAGAGCGCTTTCAAATAACCTTCATTCGTAGTTATTTTACCCGTCCAATGTAGATGTATAATTAATAAGACATTCTTGTAATATTACTTTATATTTAGTTAAATTGTCTACCCTTGGACACATTTTTTAACTAAAAGAGCGCTTTCAAATAACCTACATTCGTAGTTATTGTACCCGTCCAATGTAGGTGTATAATTAATAATACATTCTTGTAATATTACTTTATATTTAGTTAAATTGTCTACCCTTGGACAAATTTTTTAACTAAAAGAGCGCTTTCAAATAACCTACATTCGTAGTTATTGTACCCGTCCAATGTAGGTGTATAATTAATAAGACATTCTTGTAATATTACTTTATATTTAGTTAAATTGTCTACCCTTGGACAAATGTTTTAACTAAAAGAGCGCTTTCAAATAACCTACATTCGTAGTTATTTTACCCGTCCAATGTAGGTGTATAATTAATAAGACATTCTTGTATTATTACTTTATATTTAGTTAAATTGTCTACCCTTGGACAAATTTTTTAACTAAAAGAGCGCTTTCAAATAACCTACATTCGTAGTTATTGTACCCGTCCAATGTAGGTGTATAATTAATAAGACATTCTTGTAATATTACTTTATATTTAGTTAAATTGTCTACCCTTGGACAAATGTTTTAACTAAAAGAGCGCTTTCAAATAACCTACATTCGTAGTTATTTTACCCGTCCAATGTAGGTGTATAATTAATAAGACATTCTTGTATTATTACTTTATATTTAGTTAAATTGTCTACCCTTGGACAAATGTTTTAACTAAAAGAGCGCTTTCAAATAACCTACATTCGTAGTTATTTTACCCGTCCAATGTAGGTGTATAATTAATAAGACATTCTTGTATTATTACTTTATATTTAGTTAAATTGTCTACCCTTGGACAAATGTTTTTACTAAAATAGCGGTTTCAAATAACCTACATTCGTAGTTATTTTACCCGTCCAATGTAGGTGTATAATTAATAAGACATTCTTGTAATATTACTTTATATTTAGTTAAACTGTCTACCCTTGGACAAATTTTTTAACTAAAAGAGCGCTTTCAAATAACCTACATTCGTAGTTATTTTACCCGTCCAATGTATAAGTATAAAATAATAAGACATTCTTGTAATATTACTTTATATTTAGTTAAATTGTCTACCCTTGGACAAATGTTTTTACTAAAAGAGCGGTTTTAAATAACCTACATTCGTAGTTATTTTACCCGTCCAATGTAGATGTATAATTAATAAGACATTGTTGTAATATTACTTTATATTTAGTAAAACTGTCTACCCTTGGACAAATCTACCCCTACAAGCCAGGAAGTGAGGGGGAGTTTCCCCCCTATCCCCCCCGTTCCTAAGAAGCGACTCATTGAAGTAGGCCTACGCGCAGCAGGTAAAGGGCGGTGGGGGTCTGACAAGTGTAGCGACGTGTGGTAAGGGCGATGAAAGGTGACAAGAACAAAACATCACGAGTTATTGAATGAAACAAGGAACATTAGAATTCAAAATTTGATTTTTGAAATTTTTATTTTTGTTTAGATTTTTTTATACAAAATTATTTACTATTTTTTCGATATTTCGATATTCAACCAAATATCGATATCGAAATAATCGGCTCATATCGATATCGTATCCAAATATCGATTTCCTTGCCCAGCCCTAAATAAAACCACTAAAAATGAAGTTTCAGGCAGAAGACAAAAACGTGCACGATCAGAATAATGAGTGCATTGCCTATCTGTACTCATCAAGCATGTTTTGTAAATTTCGTGTCTCATAATATTGCATAATTTATCTTCTATTGTTAAAGTTTCAGAATTTTTCATTGGAGATCTTTATCTTTGGACCCTTGCGCTGCTGTGCGAATGCGGTCAGTGTGAGCTGAAAGATGTGGTGGGGGTAGTCGATCGGTTATATTGATTACTCAAGCCTTTGATTCTAAATCTTCTTGTAGCTACAGGAATATCAGAAAAATGTCAATACTTTCGGAGTAGTTAGGAAGTAGCTAACCACCCATTTTGAGCATGTTTCAACTTTCAACCCATTTATGATTTATGATTTATTTTTACTATGAAGGGATGTTCGTATACCTCAACCAAAATTGGTATGTGTTGTCTTGTACCTTGTACCTAAATACTCCCGATAGTGAAAGTTTTCAACTTTATTCTACATTACACGATGGCTGGGTGACACCTCGAAAACATCCCAACTCTGGTTGCAGTACAAGGTGCCTGAGTGACTACACTGTTCGAAAAAATCGCAAAATTGCGACGTTTGATGCCGTAATGATTCACTACACCGCTCTCGTAAAACTCATTTGCTACAAATGCTGTCGCATTAAAGCAAGTTAGACACATTTGTTGCTTTTTTGCTACTTATGATGCTCTTTATGTACTGCTCATACTTCCATTTAAAAACTGCTGAATCCTTAGCACTACTGAAGTTATAGCGTAGTATGTTTCATACATTATGTCTATACAAACTGCACCGTCACATGCAAAATTACTGCAATTTATTACTGTCAATTGACGACAGCAAACCAGTAGCATTTTAGCTGTGAATGCGTTGACTATTTTATTCGTCGGGTGTACTAAAATTACTACGAGATCAAGTAACATTGCTTGATATTTGAGTGCAGTGCAGATATACGACAGCAAACCAGTAGCATTTTAGCTGTGAATGCGCTGATTATTTTATTCGTCGGGTGTACTAAAATTACTACGAGAACAAGTAACATTGCTTGATATTTGAGTGCAGATATACGACAGCAAACCAGTAGCATTTTAGCTGTGAATGCGTTGATTATTTTATTCGTCGGGTGTACTAAAATTACTACGAGAACAAGTAACATTGCTTGATATTTGAGTGCAGATATACGACAGCAAACCAGTAGCATTTTAGCTGTGAATGCGTTGGTTATTTTATTCGTAGCATTGCTACAGCTGTAGCAATAGCAACGCATAATAAATGGGGGTGAGGATGTGGGCGACTGTATCTTTTTATCAGTTGTGTGATATCATAATATAAACAAAAGACTAGTGCGGCGAGCGTATTTGTACCGGTCGATTTAAAGTAATGATAAACAAAATACCGTTAAAGATAATGCACTGAAAATACGTCATTCTACATGCCCAAGTATGTTCTTGCACCGTAATAACAATTGTTTATCACTATCAAGTAATTCTTGCGAAACTTAGTTCGATGTGAAGTGTATTTAAGTAGGATAATTGCTGGTACCGGAGGCTAAAAAATTAGAATAAATTAATGTTTGTACTAATAGAGGGCAATGTTTCAATTGGTGGGTGTGTGTGGGGGGGATGGGGGGCATGGGCTATCATTCGGGGTAATGCTTCTCTTGCATTGGTAATAGGTGTTCATTCATTCAGGTCTTATTTTTTTGTAAGTTTGAGACGGACGACAAGTTACAATATACCATCACCCAACCCCACTCACTCCTTTTACGCAACCCAATAGATCTGCCATATTTCTCACTCAACGCTGCCACCGTGGGGTAACATAACAATTTTATTACGGGATTAACATTATGTTACTTTTATATATCACCTTGCTGTAAACCAAATTCGGGTTTGGGGACAGGAAACTAAAACGGGAACAAAAATAGCTCTGTTATTTAATCAGTGTATTTAATAACTGCACCATATGGTGCACATGCGATTCAAGCCTAAACAGTAAACACGCCTAAACATTCCAACGCGTATCGGACCTTGGTCGCAAGTGATTGCCCGGACTACAGCTCCCACATCGAACAATGCATCCAAACATGAAGAGAGCCAAGTCTTCATTTGGTGGCCCTTCACAACAGTACCTGCTATAAAATACGCGATTATGATTGAGACCACGAATCATAAAGACAAGTACGTGGGTTCCCGGTCTCGCGTCTCTACCTAATGGAAAGATAAAGTCTCCGCCTTCAAGTCTTCCCATAAGTCCAAAATACCAAGGATTGTCATGCACATTGCATAAGCCCTCACATCAAGGGAAAGTCAAATTTTCGCGATTATTTTATATCCTTACTACCCAGGTTCCAATTCATTACATGGTTATTTATTTATTTATTGATATATTCAATATTCATATACTTATTTACATACACATTTATTTATGTATCTATTTACTTATTTATGAATGTCTATCGACTGAATGAATATAATGTACCAGTAGTTCGTAGAATCGATGAGTTTGTTTTTATTTATTTATTCATATATTTATTTACATATTTATTTGCGTATTTATTTTTCTATCTATATGTTTATTTATTTAATTATTTACTCATTCATTCATTCATTTAGTCATATATTTATTTTCATATTTATTTATCTATTTATATATTTATTTATATATTTAATTACTTATTTTGGGGTGATAATTAAATAAATCTATGTTTGAGAAGAAATTCACCAGACTTATTAATTAGTTCATTCATTAGATGCATTGAATATGTTTATGAGTTTGAATTGAAATATAACAATTATGACGTCATTATTTTTGCTTTTGTTTTAACATACAATAGCGAATTTTCCTCTGACTTTTTTATGGTTATTCCATCAAGTTAAATACCATTTTCTATATAGAATCACATTCATTTTTGTGTGTTTTGGAACAGATTTCAATTGATAAATAAAACAACATTTATGTTTTCGAATAAAATCATCCGACCATCGAGCTTAAAGCTCGATGCATCCGACACCCTACCAACATGGATTGTCTTTGTTGGCCGCGTCGCGTGACGCTACATATGCAGGCTTTCTTCTTGATTGGGAATTTCCAACGGTCTGGCTGTGCGCCGATACGCGTTGGAATGTTTAGGCGTGTTTAGGCTTGAATCGCATGAGCACCATATGGTGCAGCGTTTTAGTTTCCTGTCGCCAAACCCGAATTTGGTTTACAGTAAGGTGATATATAAAAGTAACATAATGTTAATCCCGTAATAAAATTGTTATGTTACCCCACGGTGGCAGCGTTGAGTGAGAAATATGGCAGATCTATTGGGTTGCGTAAAAGGAGTGAGTGGGGTTGGGTGAGGGTATATTGTAACTTGTCCGTCTCAAACCTACAAAAAAAATGAGACCTGAATGAATAAACAAGCAGCCGCACGCATCGTAGCGACACCGGCTATTTTGAAAGGCAGGGGAAGAATAGTATATTGTTCGACGGGAACAAGACTGTACAACGATTGATAATGAAGGCATATTTTAACAATGAGACCTCTTCTGCACTAAAAGTTTTAAAATACAACTAGGCTTTGGGTCCTGGGGCTGTTATCGAAACATGTCAGTTTCCAAAATACAGCCAATAAAACCCTCACTTATTACCCATTCATCCTTTATTCTATTGAAACAAGCCGGTGTCGCTACGATGCGTGCGGCTGCCCGAATGATAGCCCATGTCCCCTCCCCCCCCCACCACCCCCCCATACCATTCGTTCTGTTAAAGAATCCATTATAGTGGCTTTTATTCAAACTTCGTTATGTCTTACTTACACAAAAATAAAATGGAAATTTGGGTAAAGCTTGAAAAGATTAAAGAACATTAATTTTATATGCTGATGATGAAATGAAAATAAGTTACGGAATGAGCAAATATTCCATGCCTCAAATGCAAAACAATCCCTCTGACTCCGACGACCGATCCCTCATTCAGACTGCAAATGTTTTGTAAATGTTGTCGGTGTAGACTAGCCGCTGGAATGGTATTCCCAAGTACCTCTTTCTCTCTCTGTTTCCTTGGCATATATTCGAGCGTTGATTTGAGTTGCTTTTCGGAGTGATGGCTGTTCCTATCACTGTTTAATGTATTCTATAATATGCGTAACATCGAAATTTAACTGTGCAATTGAAACATTGCCCTCTATTAGTACAAACATTAATTTATTCTAATTTTTTAGCCTCCGGTACCAGCAATTATACTACTTAAATACACTTCACATCGAACTAAGTTTCGCAAGAATTACTTGATAGTGATAAACAATTGTTATTGCGGTGCAAGAACATACTTGGGCATGTAGAATGACGTATTTTCAGTGCATTATCTTTAACAGTATTTTGTTTATCATTACTTTAAATCGACCGGTACAAATACGCTCGCCGCACTAGTCTTTTGTTTATGTTATATCACACAACTGATAAAAAGATACAGTCGCCCACATCCTCACCCCCATTTATTATGCGTTGCTATTGCTACAGCTGTATAATCCGTCGCCAAGTGTTTCCTTCTTGAAAGATTCTTCTGAGTGAGTGACAAGGCTTTGGGCATTGGGCAAGGCATTGGGTTTAGTCAAGGAGTTTGTTTTTTCTTCTGGAAAATATCAAGTAATAAAACAATTCCATTACAATTACTAAGTGTTGCCCACACACAGTACACACAGTATACACGTTACGACTCTACCCTATATTTCTCACTCAACGGTGCCGTTATACAAAGACTGGAGCTTCTTCATCCACTACCCGGCCGCGCAGTGAGCTGAGGGACTGACCGTAAATTATTCCTGTCAACATGCCACCTATTGACACGGTAATTATCTGCAGTAACACATGACAAATCCACAGATTCAAAATTTATCACCTTTTAACGAATTATTTGGATTCTTGAATCTTAAAAAACCCAATACGTTTATATGTTTGAATCGTCCTACATCACAAGAAGATAATACTGTTACTTCTATACGGTATAAATAACGTAACTTCAGATGACGTAATCGACCAATCACAACACATACAACACGTACATTATTTGGATGTGGAAAATGAGGTAGTAAAAACTACTATTTTTACTCCGGCATAATATAGATGGAAGATTAACAAGTTATAATACGTCAATTAATATGATGATCATTACAACTACGGGCGCACGGTTGTAAGGGTGGACTATGAATGCAGCCTTCTCATGATCTAAAACAAGAACGTTTTGATTTTTGAGTCACCCAAATACACAACGAATTAAGATTGAAATCATGTTTCTTGCTGCTTTACGTCTCTATTGCTGCTATAATAAATGGGGATGACGGACTATTTTAAAAAACCATTAGCAGTGCTAGATTCGAACCCACGCGCCTTTCGGTAGGAGCCACCACGCGGGCTGCCTTTTCGGCCAAGTTTATTTATTTAGGCCTATTTGTTTATTGCTTTATATCAACAGGTACAGAACCCCACAAATGACGAATAATAAAAAAATGGTGTAATTAAGCACTGAAGCAAAGACAAAATAAAAACGTGAGTTAATTTTTTACCACTAATTTAATTAATTAATTTCTTACCACTTGGCACTTAGGCAAACAAAACACAGATGGGATAATGACAGTTTGGCGCGCCGATTTTTTTTACCCCCGCCCCAATGTCCTCCTCCTGCTTGGCCCTGCCCTCCCTTGATGGACTCCCCTTATGACGACCCCCGCTATGCATAATGGATCTCATTCGGAAGACGTCATCATGTGACCTAAGCTGTCGAGTGCATCTTTAAACACCATATAATCAAATACAATGCATATTGTGATGAAATACAATTTACATAAACACACAATTTTATTATTTGAGAGTATCTACAATAGAAACCCGGACTGAGTTCAGGTTATGAGTAAACATTATTTGGGATTTGGTTCTAAACAAAACTATCAAGTTTGGCCTACCAAGCAAATAAACGAGGTTGTGGTTATGGTTCACCAACAATAACGATGGCATAATATGAAAGAAATTGTTTCCCTCAATGTGACCACTGTCAAATGACAGGAATGACGAATTGTTTTTTTAACTATAATGTGGGTGTTGAATTGTTAAACAATCTAAATCAGTCCCCGGGTTCTAAATTTATACCTTCGTTGTATATCTAGAATAAGTGAAGCCATAATACACGAAGCATTTTTTTTTTAAACTATAGTGTAGGTGTTTATTTTGGCGAACATTAGTTGTTATTTCTAATGCCCGGTTTATAAAGCTAGCTATTCATTTGTTGCCCATACAATTTTTACTGTAGACATAAAGTTAAATATTTATATTCAAAATTCACCGCGTGTATTGTTAAATTTTATGCCGATTGTTGAAATAATTATTACGGGCATTTATCATTTTATTTAAGAGCGTTTTACCACGAAAAACAGGTCTCTGAGTGTAAATTGATAACGCCTAAACCAACAATAGGATTAGGCTTATATTCTTTATATCCGAGTACGCAAAGGAAATGTAGGCACGCTCCTAAGAACATATGTCATTATGTAAATGAAAAAAATCATGATATACATGTTATTTATATATGGGTGAGTTTGACAAGAGCTAAAAAAACATTAAACATGATTTCTATATGTTCATTTCATCAACAATATGACATATTTTCTTAGGAGCGTACCTACATTTGCACTTAAAAACTGCTATAATCATATTATTGGTTCAGGCGTCATCAGTTTAGACTCCTGTCTGACTCCTTCCTAACGCATTTTGATTTGAATCCATAAAAACACTACTATTTCATAATAATACTACAGAAGTTAACTAAAGAGTATAGACTATAAATACATCGCTTGATGTGTAGCCTAATTTTTACAGTGTGGATAGGTGCGTTAGAAAAACAATTATCGTGGAATAACTTCGTTGCCTACCTCAGTTCTTTACTCACGTACAAAAAGTCACTTGTGTGGTAACTAGGCCTATACGTTGCACTTCTATTTAGTTTCAGTTTATTTTTATTTTGTATCATGTTTTAGTTTTGTGCACTTTTTATTAAAACATTATAATTGTATCGAACGTATAGGGAACCTATACTGAACCAATACTGATCAATACATTGAAATGAATGGACATGAAAATGAAATGCTAGATTT